>CM076396.1:17408128-17430067 GCA_038363315.1 Mugilogobius chulae | reverse complement strand
AAACAAGGAGAGGTGAGACGTGTAGGAGGATGGAGAGAGTGAAGAGGGAATAAAGACACAAGAGAAAACGAGAGGAATGAGTGAGAGGGAGGAGGAGAGAGACAGAGAGGAGAAAAGAGAGAGAGCAAGAGAGAGAGAGGAGGAAAAGAGAGGGAAGGCAGAAAGAGACACACAAAGATGAGAAATGTGAGAGAAAGAGAGAGAGATACAGAGAAAGAAAGAGAGAGAAAGGAGGAGGGAGACACTGAGAGGAGAAAGAGAGTGAGCAAGAAGAGAGAGAGGAGACGAAGAAAGAGAAAAGTGAGAGGACATACAGAAGGAAGGAGAGAGAGGGAGAAAGACAGAAAGAGAGAGAGCAAGAGAGGGAATGAGAAAGAAACAGAGGAGAAAAGGGAAAGAAGCAGAGAGAGGAGAAAAGATTGAGGACAAAGACATAAAGAGGAGGAGAGAGAGAGAGACAGAGGAGAAAATAGCCAGAGAAAGGAAAAACCAAAAGAGAGAAGAGGAGAGACAGAGAAGAAAAAGAAAGAGCCCAAGAGAGGGAGAACAAAGAGAGAGAGAGAGAATAACAGACAACTCACACACAACCTTTTACAAATCCAGTGTTTCAAATGTCAGACTGGACCCGTGAGACCTGTGTTTATAAAGCGATGTGTTTACAGTAAGTGTGAGCTGGGGGAATCGTAGAGCCTTTAAAAACGAGAGAACATGTAGTTTTGGACACGTCAGCGCAGTGAGAGTCGCATGTGCAGCGCTGTGTAAGAGCCTAACGACCACATTGATTGATTTCATTATTACCGGTGCGCCGGCGTTTGTAACACGTCCCTTTTGTCCCATTGTTTTCTGCTTAAACCTGCTTTTTTCAGCCTCACGTCTCATTACAATCAGCTCGCCCGGGGTGATCTGTGAGGAACGGAGGATCATCTCTGTGCAGGTTTAACCAGTGTCACAGTCTGGATTCAGGATGAGCTCTGTGCAGGTTTGGAGTAACAGTGCTCACAGTCTGACCTTGTCCCGCTAGATGAACAGTTTCCCTCTGCTAGTGGACTCTAACACCGGGTTCTCACTGCCTCCGGTCCAGATCTGGTCTTGCGTTCACTCACACTGCGACTGTAGAGTGAATTATGGACTCTGCCAACATCGTGAGACCATCGAGAGGTTCAAGTTTTGCCAAACAATAGATAAGCACAAGATGGGATGAAGATCAGCTCCTCTAAATCCGAGGCCATGGTTCTCGACCGGAAAAAGGTGCTTTGCCCTCTCCAGGTGGGTGGAGAGTCCTTGCCTCAAGTGGAGGAGTTCAAGTATCTCGGGGTCTTGTTCACAGTGAGGGAAGGATGGAGCGTGAGATTGACAGGCGGATCGGGTGCAGGCGTCAGCGTGATGCAGTCGCTGTACCGAACCGTTGTGGTGAAGAAGGAGCTGAGTCGAAGGCAAAACTCTCCGATTTACCGGTCAATCTACGTTCCAACCCTCACCTATGGTCATGAGCTTTGGTGTAACGACCGAAAGGACAGATCGCGGATACAAGCGGTCGAAGTTTCCTGCGGAGTTCCTTGCAGGGTGGTGGGCGCTCCCTTAGAGATAGGGTGAGGAGCTCAGTCACACGGGAGGAACTCAGAGTAGAGCCGCTGCTCCTCCACATCGAGATGGCCAGCTGAGGTGGCTCGGGCATCTGTACCGGATGCCTCCTGGACGCCTCCCCGGTGAGGTGTTTCGGGCATGTCCCACTGGGAGGAGGCCAAGGGGAGACCCAGAACATGCTGGAGGGACTATGTCTCTCGATTGTCCTGGAACGCCTCGGGATCCTCCCGGAAGAGCTGGAGGAGGTGTGTGTGGACAGGGAAGTCTGGGCGTCCTTGCTCAGACTGCTGCCCCCGCGACCCGACCCCGGATAAAGCGGAAGAAATGGATGGATGGGAAGTTGTGTATATTTCGAACATTTTGACGTATTTGTATTAGAAGTAATGTAATGATTTTTATTTTGAAAACCATCGGATGCACTTCAAAAAGGGCTTCAGAGCACTCCGATAAAAGTTCCCTCCAACGGAAAAAAATCCGGATGCCCAGAGCACAGACGTGAGGCTCGCTGGACCAAATGGATTGCCGTGTGAGAGCCGCTCATTACTTTTCAAGAAACTGAAAGCCTCCGGATTGTGGAAGTAAAAATCTACTTTGTATGTTTAATAATTGTGCTGTTTCATCATGACAAATGTTAAGCTGTTTTGTTTGATACCAACAGTCTTACAAGAAAGCGTACATTTACAGCGACACAAAAACAGCAAATTATAATCACGATTTTAGGCCTTTTTTGCGTACTTATGTTACGCCACACATTTAGTATGATATGAAAAAGCATGGGGAAGCACGTGGGGACATTTTCTTTAGGTGTAATGGGTAAGTTTACTCTGGGGCTTGAGGCAGGTTAAGATTACAACCAGGATTTTGTTAAATAAATAAGAAACACGTCTTAACAACGACAATAATTACGCAAAATAGGATAGAACTCGTTCTGCTAATCAGTAATCCAAATTTACATGTCCTGTTATGATCGGTGCGTGTCATGTTATAAATGGTACTCCATTGGTGTTGCGAGGCAGAGTAAATCCCTCTATCAGGATAGGGTGGAGGAGCAGCAGAAGGTGGCAAAGCGAGCAAACTGGCTCGTGTTCACAGCAAACCGAATTCAGCTTTAAAATGTGTTGAGATTTTGCTGGCGATTTTCTAGCTATGTCTTTTCACATCGTCCGTCTCGATCGCACCAAGAAGTTAATGGGGGAAGACACAACTGAGCATGTTCCAAAAAGCCCGTAGAAACGAGCCTTGGAGTCCGACAGACCGCCATCTTGGATCACGCGGGGCTTGGCGCTGACAGCATCTAGACATTGTTTTGTCTTCTGTTTGCTGCTTTATAGCACCCATGTTACTGTTAGTACACAAGAGAGTAGGCTGCGTGCGCGAACTGGAAGCCTCATGAGTGGTGCCAGGTCCAGGCTTTCCAAGCTCGTCAGGTGCAATTTTCATTAAAAAAACCTCGCAAACGTCTCTTAAAAACTCATGTTAAACGAACAGCAAGCGAACTCGCAGTCCATGTACAGTTTCTACTGAATGTTAGCATGACGTTAGTAAAGTGTCTCGACATTCAGGCGTGCGACCTGATATTTACGGTGTATATTTGATGGGAAAACTCCATGTGCAGAAAAGAAAAGCTTTGTTATCATACAAATCGCCTTGAATGAGTATTGGGCAAAAGCACAAGAGGTGAGGTTAACGTGACATGTGCCTTAAGATTTTTGATTGGCAAGGTTGTGTTAATGTTATTGTGATAATTATCAGTGGAGAATTAGACCTCAACAGTAAACTGGCACTCTGTGTGGCATTAATTGGTGCGATGGTTCTGACAGGAAATTTATTGTATGATGAAGTCTCTGAGGATATACTGTACAGTGACTGCTGGAGGCGATGTTATTATTTTGGACATGGTGATGCATCCTTGTTTTCTATATGGATTTTAAGCGGGCAAGCTAATTAGCCCGGAAGAAATCACGAGAGATATTAAAATTGTCACTGGTGCAGGACATGGAACAGCATTAGGATGGTCAGGAGCTGTGCGTTTGAAGTCCAACTGTTAAGTTTCTAACCGTTTATGATCGTTAGTTAAGGCTTCGTGGCGCGTTTGTATAGAACTTATGGGGAAAACTCTGCCGGAGCGGCACCAAGTGCGGCCTGGTCGCCCGCCAAAATGACGTAGACTCTGAACGGGTCTAGTACATTCCCGCCAGTAAAAACAGCACGCGATAGAGTTCTGGTCTTAGTTCTTGGGTCTGTCAGGGTCTATGTTGTACGCAATTGTGCTCCTTGTGTCTGTGCTCTAGCAGTCCCAGAGACAGACTTGAAACTGAAACATGTCCACTGACGATTCAGCTCTCATGCTCAGGTGAGTCTGCAATACTCCTTTTGGTGTTTCCTTTGGTGTTTTTGATGACATGTTTTGCAGCTTCAGCTTTTATTCAGTTTCTTCATAATTGCACCTTAACACCTTAACTAAACTATAAAAATATCTACTACAAGGACTATCACAACAAACAAAGTCAGAATTGGAAAAACTCTACAATCCATCATATGGGTTTTAAGATGTTTTGACCTGTATTTCTGTATTTTCCAGTTGAACACTTGCTCCAGATCCCACTCCGACAGTAAAGCTCCGGTTCCTTCTCCTGTTCCTGACGATTCCCAGAGCGTGTCGTCGTCGCCGCTGTGGCCCACTTTCTCTCCTCGTCTTCCTCGTGTGAAGGTCGTTCGCTCGGAGACAGAGGACAGGAGATGTGGGCCTGCTCCACAGAGACTCACACCTCTGCCACGGAAATCACGCCACTGACGACCTCGAAAAGCACCGGTCGCCAGAGCTGCCACAGTCTTCAGCGAGCAACAAGGTCTGAGAGAGTTTTCATGTCAGACCAGATTCTGCGTTACACAAGAGTGAGGAGGGGAAAAATATATAAATGTATTGCACTTATGAATGGCTTTGCAATTGGTTTGAAAAAACTGATTCTGTTCACTGAGAGGAGAGGTTTAGAATGACAGAGAGAGAGAAAATAAGAAAGTGAGAAAGAGAAGAAACAGTGAGTGATGCGCAGGTCGACTCGTAAACCCAGGAGGGTCAGAAAGCACAATTAAAAGTGGGTGATCTAAACCCTTGTTCAAACGCTCCTGTGCTTTAGCTTCTAGTCACATGAACATCAGTACAATAAGCCTTGTCTAATGCACGTTCTGTAGCTCTGTTTAACAAACTAAGACACAACTTATAGGTTTCAAGCAAAATACATTTATAATTACAAAAAGTAGAGAGACAAACGTGGCGTTCGGTGCGCACAGCGCATATTAACTATGCAAATGAAGAGCACCAAGAATTAGATTCTCACCTGGAGAACAACGTATGAGAACACGTTATTTTACACGTTGCGTAAAATAGCACGCCATGACAAATTTTGACGATTTTAACACGTGATGTGGTTGAGGACAAACAGGAGGTTTTTTCAAGAGATTAATGGCTAAGTTTAGGTCTGAAGTTACAAAAAATGGGTAAATTTAGGTTTGGGGCTTGGAGTTGGTTAAGTTTAGGATTAGGATTGTGTTAGTCTTCATGAATAATAACATGTCTTTACATCTACCATTGAAATGAACTGGGACAGAAACACGTGAAATACACAGGCTAAAAATAGAAGTAGCGTTCATGTGACACGCTGTTTACAATAGTGTGGTATTGACACGCTTATCTGTGAGAACAGGCTGTGGAGAATCATCCAGAGCTGAAGCTGTGTCAGGTCAGTTTCTACTGCGTGATCCAAGCGTGTTTTGACGCCGAATATTTTCGAAGCTGACGCTGGCATCGGGGGACCAGGGCACCGTTTACGCGACCACGCGCTTCCCAAACAAACAAACTTTTGTTTAAAAAGTTATAAATACTTCAGTAAACAGTCGTCCTTCCCCTTGATGTGAGAGGAGAACAACAGCATGTCCAACACAGGCTCACTAGATGGCGTACTTTTACCACAACACAAAAACAGCGTATTCTGAGCACGAGTTCACTGCTGTTTTTAGTACTTATGTTACGCCGTGCATTTAGCACGATATGAAAAAGTGTAAAAATGACACGAGATTTCACAGCGTTAAAAAAGGACAAGTTTTGATTGAAGCCACGTGGGGACGTTTTTAGGTGAAACGGGTAAGTTAGGCTTCAAGCTACTAAAATGGGTAAGTTTAGGTCTGGGGCTTGGGGCAGGTTAAGATTAGAATCAGGATTTCATTAATATTCATAAATAAGAACACGTCTTAACAACCACCATTGAAATGAACGGGGACTGTGACACGTACTATAATTACACAAAACAGCTGTGAACTCGTGCTAATCATACCTCATTTACATGTTGTGTAATGTCGTGGTAAATGTACGCTTTCTTGTGAGATCGGGCTCGCATGTCACGTGTAACAGGAGTGGAGTCTCTGATTGGCTGACACTGACTTCCATCGCGTCTGAAGATGGATTTTCCCAACTCTAGGTTTGAGCTTCCACTGTCGTCATGCCTCTGAAGACTAAAGTCAACAGACGCACTGCAAATTCACTTGAACGCTCAAGACGGGGGTTTATATTGACTTAACATTGAAAATGGACGCAAATATACTCTGCAGCAGCAAACATACGGGGGAAAAAAAACAGTTTTATGTAGTTTTAGTGTGTGCAGGTTGGGATTAGGGTCAAGTCCTGAATTTTAAGCACATTTTTTTCAGGCAGAGTTGAATTTTAACTCGAGTTGGGCAGAGTGGGTCACGATAAAAACTGAATAATCACCAGGAAATGGAATGAGAGAAACAAAGAAAGAGAGAAACAGAGAGATAAGGAGACAAAGAGAAATAATACAACACAGGAGAAAAAACAGGAGAAGAGAAAACCAAAGGGAAAGAGAGAGAGAAACAGAAAAAGAGGAGAGCCAGAGAGAGAGAGAGGAGACTGAGTGAGAGAGAAAGGGAAGAAACAGGAGAAGAGAAAACCAAAGGGAAAGAGAGAGAGAGAAACAGAAAAAGAGGAGAGAGAGAGAGAGAGAGGGAGACTGAGTGAGAGAGAAAGGGAAGAAACAGAGAGAAGAGAAAACCAAAGGGAAAGAGAGAGAGAGAAACAGAAAAAGAGGAGAGCCAGAGAGAGAGAGAGGGAGACTGAGTGAGAGAGAAAGGGAAGAAACAGAGAGAAGAGAAAACCAAAGGGAAAGAGAGAGAGAGAGAAACAGAAAAAGAGGAGAGCCAGAGAGAGAGAGAGAGAGGGAGACTGAGTGAGAGAGAAGAGAGAAAGGGAAGAAACAGAGAGAAGAGAAAACCAAAGGGAAAGAGAGAGAGAGAACATAAAAAGAGGAGAGCCAGAGAGAGAGAGAGAGGGGGAGACTGAGTGAGAGAGAAAGGGAAGAAACAGAGAGAAGAGAAAACCAAAGGGAAAGAGAGAGAGAAAGAGGAGAGCCAGAGAGAGAGAGAGGGAGACTGAGTGAGAGAGAAGAGAGAAGGGAAGAAACAGAGAAGAGACAACCAAAGGGAAAGAGAGAGAGAAACAGAAAAAGAGGAGAGCCAGAGAGAGAGAGAGAGGGAGACTGAGTGAGAGAGAAGAGAGAAAGGGAAGAAACAGAGAGAAGAGAAAACCAAAGGGAAAGAGAGAGAGAGAAACAGAAAAAGAGGAGAGCCAGAGAGAGAGAGAGAGGGAGACTGAGTGAGAGAGAAGAGAGAAAGGGAAGAAACAGAGAGAAGAAAAAACCAAAGGGAAAGAGAGAGAGAGAAACAGAAAAAGAGGAGAGCCAGAGAGAGAGAGAGACTGAGTGAGAGAGAAGAGAGAAAGGGAAGAAACAGAGAGAAGAGAAAATCAAAGGGAAAGAGAGAGAGAGAGAAAGAGGAGAGCCAGAGAGAGAGAGAGACTGAGTGAGAGAGAAGAGAGAAAGGGAAGAAACAGAGAGAAGAGAAAACCAAAGGGAAAGAGAGAGAAACAGAAAAAGAGGAGAGCCAGAGAGAGAGAGAGGGAGACTGAGTGAGAGAGAAAGGGAAGAAACAGAGAGAAGAGAAAACCAAAGGGAAAAAGAGAGAAAAAGGAGAGAGACAGTAAGAGTGGAGAGAGGGGGACAGAGAGAGAGAATGTGAAAGACCTAAAGAGCAAGAGACAGACAGAAAGAGGAGAAAGAATGAGAAAGAGAGTGAAAAGGAGAGAAAGGGGACTGGAGGAGAAAGAGAGAGAGAGAGAGATTGAAACAGAGGCGGCAGATCTGAGCAGAAATGGCTGCAAATACCCGATAATAAAACATAAAAGGAGAGATAATGCACCAATTTGGGTTTTTTCCATCAGAGACGAAAAGCGAGAGAGATCTGAGCGTCACAAACATCATCAGAGACAAAACAAGACGAGACGCATTTTCTTTTAAATCACGCTAGTTTCACTTTGTTTGGATTCTGAAGAGACACTTTGGACAGAAGATGGTGACCTATAAGTCTGTAAAACTTGTGGCAGTCTTTGCAAGTTGCTTAAATTCATTCATTAAAAGTTGGCAAGGACTTTTTTTGCTTTTACTAATTGCTGCACCCGGACACAGTGCTATAAACTCATAAATTAAAAGGTACAAAACCAAATTGCAAGTTAATATTCCACTCGAGGTCAAAGGAGGAGAAGATAAAGAGTCTGGTATCTTAACTTGCCCAACACACTAAAAGCTTGTTAGGCAGCAGAACTCTGAAATCAACTTCTGGAGCTGTTATGAAACTTGGGACCCATGTTAAAAATCAAGTCTCTTGTGCTCCGTTCAGACCGGAGCGTTGGAGCTTCCAGTGTGTCCAGTTTAAACGTTAAGTCAATGTAAAGTCGCGTCTTGGGGCGGGTTAACACTCACAAAGTAGTGTGTCTAAATTATTATGTTCGAGCGTCTGCTGACACTGCGTCTGCAAAGTAGATTGTCAAGCATCTGAACACGACGTCCACACATCAGAAACTGCTCTCCTGTGACATACTGACCCAGCTCCCACATCTTTTTTCAAAGGCTTGGTCTTTGTTGCTCTGGCGACACGGGAAAACAAACAACACGGGACATGATCTGAACTGACAATACGTTCACATGGATCTAATAAAAATGCTTGTTGCTGTGTTTGACATGTATTTGCGTCAAAATGTGCGCGTAAAAGCGCATTTTCGAACATTTTCAAAGCTGACGCCCAAATAGGGTCTAAAACGTCCCAATGTGCGTCAAGGTGTTGGGGACAAAAGGACAAAAAGACACTTTTAACCCCACAAAGTGCTTCTTCTAGCTCCCGCTGTTTGCAGCTTTGTTTGCTCGTGGACAGATCACAGAGAGAGAAGGAGGGAGAGAGATAGAGGCTTGTTGCTTTACTTACCCAAACTTTTTCCTCCCCCAGGCAGTGTCTTTTTGCAGTGTCTCCTCCTCGGCTCCGCAGTGTCACGTCGTACAGCAGGTTTAAACACGACAACAAGCATTGTAATAGATCCACATGAGCACATTGTCAGTCCAGATCATGTCCCGAGTTGTTTGTTTTGCCGTGTCTCCAGATTTTCAGAGCAACAAACGACCAAGCCTTTGAAAAAAGCCTCAAAACAAGCTACCTTTTGTCAGAACAAAAGTTAATAAAACACTTCAGTAAACAGTCCTTCTCTCCCCTTGATGTGAGAGGACAACAGCAGTATGTCACGTGTCACAGGGGAGCAGTGTCTGATTGGTGGATGCGGGCGTTCGACGCTCGAAAGTTGAGCAGAGCCCAACTCTGGCGTCGACGCCTGATGAGGCAGCAAAAGCATCTGCCGCAGGTTTGAGCGTCTACTCCGCAAGACTCGCGTCTTTGTACGTAGCAGAGCAGAATTACTATTGCAACAACACATCATCAGTAGGGTAAAGGCCCGGGCAAACAGGATGTGATGAGCGGCAAATGTCGCTTGAAATCCCATTCATGTGTATGTGGCTGTCAGCGGAGGAGCAGCCTGTCGTGCCGTCAATCAAAGCAGAGAAATGACGGCTTTGAGAGGCGCAGCCGCTCTCGCTCCAGCTGGATTTCATTTAACTGGAGCGACGCGAATGGAGAGCATAGGGCTTAATTTGGCAAAGTTAACAAGGAGACAGAGGTGTTTTGGGCTGATTCCAACAGGACTAGTTCTCTTGTCCATATAAGCAGCAAGCATTGAGTTTGTTCAGAATAATATAATTCACGGCAGCTGTCCCGCCCACTTCCTCATTGGTTTTCGCGTCTTCTCGCTCCACCGGGCGAAACTGCAGCGACAGGTCGCGTCCTGTCTGCCCGGGCCTTAAAACTAACCTGCATGACGGTCAGCAAACGCCTGAAAAAGCAAATTTCAACACCCTCGACGCAAATTCAATAGATGCCCCAAGATGCAGGTTTACATTGACTTAACATGTAAACTGGTCGCTTTGGACGCTCCGACGCTCCGATCTGAACGCAGCATTAGAGAGTTTTCTGAGCCCACACGTCATGGTATGTTCAAGTGTGTAGGATTATGCATAACTGAAAGGCTTGTCTTTGGTTCTTGTCCATCAGGTCTGGTCTTTATCTCCTTCCATTCACCTCCAGTTTCTGCTCGAGAAGCCTCTTCCCTCGTGGAAAGACCAGCCTTATCAAGAACACAGCATGATTTATAGTCAGAGATGCCTTTTCACATCAAAACAATCAAAACTCAGACAATATTAGGCCTAACAAAGTTCAAAATGGGTAAAAATAATACTAAATGAGATCTAAAACAATGTGCAGCCATAGCTAAGAATATAATATAAGAATATAACTATGAATAGTTTTGTTTCTAAAGCAAATGTTTAAACTTCAAATGTACCACCAGAGGCATCCATAAAGTACCAGAGTTTGAGAAACAGTGACCTACACCATACCTGTAATATAATGTAACATCTCAGATTTCAGAACAGTGTCAAATAAACAAATGAATCCAGACTGCAGCGTTAGTCATGTTTGTGGGTCTGAGTTGTGACTGAAAGCGTTCGGAGCTGGATGTCCCTGTGTGTGAGCTGAGCAGACCGTCCTGTGGGAGCAGAATCACACCAAGGTTAAGTGGCTCATATGAAGGTGAACATATGTGGCTCCATCTGCTGCTCAAATACTCTGGAAATCTGACAGAAATCCAGCGTTTTAAACACGAGTCTGAGTCTGAGGGGTTTACTTTAGGGAGCGCACACGGATGTTCTGTAGCATTTGTTAGTTTGCCTATATACAGTATATTAAATCAGATTATAAGACTGTAAACTCTATGTATTATTTTATTCTATCACTGGTACAGATTTAACTCTGGAATTTTCCAACCTGCTTTAGTCAGACCAATTCTCTGATCCAGTAGCCACCACAGTAGAAGTGGGACCAAGTCACTGTTTTGCAAGTCTCAAGTAAGTCTCAAGTCTTTGGCCTCAAGTCTGAGTCAAGTCACAAGCGACACACTGATGTTCACTGTCATAATAAATCTAATAATAAACATTGTATGTATACAGCGCTTTTCAAGACACCCAAAGACGCTTCACATTCTGCATTATTCATTCATCCCACACTGGGTAGTGGTAAGCTACTATTGTAGTCACAGCTGCCCTGGGGCAGACATCGGCCCCTCGATCACCACCAACCATTCATACACACACCAGATCCAGACTAGGCAATGTGGGTGAAGTGTCTTGCCTAAGGACACAACAATGAGTTTCTCCTCTGTTTGTCCCACTGTGGCACCTGAGGTTCTTCCGCGTCTCCCATCCGAGTACTGCCCAGGCCCAACCCTGCTTAGCTTCTGAGATCTGACGAGATCAGGCTATGGCGAGCTGGTATGACTATGTTAGCTTCAGCCTTTTGCTAGGTGCTCTACAGACTATTGGACATGTGCATTTGTGTTTCTCTCATTGAGAGGAGCTGACCAATCAGAGCAGCGGTAGCCAAAGCTAAAACTTATTTTTTATTTTATTTTTTTTACTAAATTAAAGATTCTTGAAATGAAATCAAGGTTATGTTGTGAAAATAGGTAAGGCCAGGCTAACATCAGTCATCAATGTCCGAGTTATATTTCACAACAAAACTGCATTTTAACCACAATAAAACCTCTAACTTTTAATGCGTCTGCTATGCGTTCTCATTTCTTTTGCCTCCGACTAGAGCTGTGACGTCACAGTGACATGGCATGAAAAGTCTATTCAGTAGAAATAGACAGTTAAAAACATTATTTTGGGACCATCTGAATGACGACAGGTATTTTTTATGCCATAATGTGGAAAAATACAGCTAAAGAAACCACTTTTCCATTGCATTGCGGCTCTATGAAGAAAAAGCTATGAAGATGATCACACTGCAGTAAAGCGGCCACTGCGGCTGATTTACAACAGTTACAAAAGACCAATAAACCCTGTCCAGATAAATCTATGTGTGATACTTGACTAACAGCTGGAGTCAAGTAGGCGAAGGTGGCACCGGCTTAAATACTTTAGTTCTGTTTATTTACATATTCAGAATGATATAAAAAGTGTGTACAGAGCTTTTAGAAGACTGAAAAACCAGCTTCGTTTTGAGCCACTGAAAGGTTAGTTTGTGTGCTCGGTGCGTTTAGCCGAAGAAACCCTGACTGACGTCCACATTTCACAGAACAGCGACTCGGCGGACAGCTTCTGATCAAACCCACGAGTCTGAGGAACATCACGGCTTCAATTATGGACAAAACGCATTTCAGCCCGAACCCGGACGCTGCCATGTTTGTCGGAGCAGATCTGTGGAGCGCTAATTGGAAACATGAATAAATAATAACCACGGTGAATGATTAAATTGGTTTGGAGTTTTTATAATGAGCAGAATCCAGTGGGCTATTACCGATGTGCGTTCAATTAGAAGTGAATGAAGCGGAGGCAGGAATATTCACCGCTGACGAGCCGGGTTTATGATGAATCTAATGTGGAGTTTGAGAAATTGTCAATGACGCACGGACTCATCCTCCAGCTCAATGTTTTTGACAAGTTTAGACAACATTTAGACCATGACTAAGGTTTAAAAAAGACACTAAAACCTGACGTATGCAAGAAAGTTTTACAATCATTTGTTTTACAGCTTCAGATGAACGTACTATTGCTGCATTCACAATACAAACCGGACTGGACTCGACTCAATTGGGGACCAAAGTTGCACCATTGTTTCTTGTTATAAACTAGCTCGGTTTGCATTCACACCAAAACTTATTGCCAGTCGAACCAGCGCAGTAGAGATACATTTCCCTTTTGCCTGTGGAGGCGCTGTGGGACAGAAACACGTTACACAACCAGCAAAGAAGAAGGCTACGGCTCCATCCAAAACAAACTATGTTTGTGTTTTTATGGATGTATCCCACGACTTCTCTCACATTAACAGGCCCAGAGTGAGTGCCAGACCAAGTGTTGGAGCAAAGACAACACGGACGTTCACTTCAGAAGACGAGAGAGGAGTAAAACGTAACAAAATGTTCATCTATTTGAGTAAATCTGGCTCTGAAACGTCTGTCATCTGTTCATTTAGCTGTATAACTAAATATTGGATGAATATAGACAATATTTCCGCAGTAATGTGAGCTGTAGTGTTACTTTCTGTTGCTTACTTCCACTTAAAGCCCAGGTCACCGAAAGGCAGGGATCCGGACCCAAGCACCGCCTCATCCGGACCGGACCGTGCAGCCCTCAGGCCAAACATTCGTAGAGAGGTTGTAGAATGTAGACGTGATTCTGCAAAGAAGCTCTGTGCAGACTGAGTGCATCAATAGAAGTGCGCACACATATCCTCTGTGACTCGTCCTTCCATTTGGCAGAGCCAGAGACAGAAATGCGCAATTCATAACAGTCTCTGGGTCTGCAGTACGCGGTTGTGTGTGTGCGTAATGAACACGGTATACAGGCTACAACATCGCCACTGTGACTCGTCCTTCTCACTTTTGGCACTGTGCCAGATGCAGAAAAGCATGGTTTATATCGGTGCGGTGCAGTTTCTGGGTCTGCAGATTGAGCCCGATCTCACAAGAAAGCGTACATTTACCACGACATCAGGCAACACGCAAATTACGTATGATTAGCACGAGTTCACGGCTGTTTTGCCTAGTTATAGTACGCGTCACAGTCCCGTTAATTTCAATGGTGGTTATTAAGGGCGCACTCACACTAGGGCTTTGTAATCGTGCCGCGCTCAAACCCGATGAAGAAAATTCTCTGGCCCGCGCCGGCCCGCACTCACACTAGCATAAACGATCTGAGCCGTCGGCCGGCGGTGACGTCATCCTCTAGCGCCGTTTGTTTACATGTAGCGGTGAAGAGTGGATCAAGCGCTGAAGTGCTACTGCTGTAGCGTCAAAAATAAGATCAGCGGGCCGTTATATCTTTAATATAATGAGGCAGACCCGAGTTTACCCGCGATGAGTGCTCCTCCGTCAGGCTTTGGATTAAAAACCACGCGGAGCAGCAAAAACAACAGAAGACGAAGACTTCACAACTTTTCTCTCCGGGTCATGATGCTAACTCAAGGTAAGCGCATTTCCACGGAGTTTGGTGCAGAGCTTCTGTCTTCTTGTGACAATATCAGCGTCACAGTGGGCTTGTGTGCTAAAGTCGTGCGTGTGCGTGTACATGAGTAACCGTGCCGAGCTCTGGCCACCTCCTCCAACCGTGCCAGAGACGGAACCGTGCCGAGTCTGAGCGCGGTTCGTTTGCACTCACACTGGACAAAAGAACTGCGCTGTAGGGGCCATCCAGGCCTGGGCACAGTTCGGTTGTGTCAGTGTGAGTACACCCTAAGACGTGTTCTTATTTATGAATATTAACGAAATCCTGATCTAAACTTACCCATTTTTAGTAACTTTATGCCTATAAACTTACCTGTTTCACCTGAAGAAAACGTCCCAACGTGGCTGCAACAAATCTCGTGTCATTTTTACGCATTTTCATATCGTGCTAAATGTACAGCGGCGTAACATAAGTACTAAAAACAGCTGTGAACTCGTGCTCAAAGTACACTGTTTTTGTGTTGTGTTAAATGTACGCCCTCTAGTGATACTGTGTTGGCAAAATAGGGCTGTAGTTCTTTAGTCGTTTAGTCGATTAATGTCTTTTGTCGACCAAATAATTTCTTTGGTCAGATATATTCTTCAAATATACTTTTAAAGGGACAGTCGAACAGCTAAATTTTGAATGTAAAACAGAATATTATGAAAAGAAGCAATTTTACTAGTCTACAGAACTAAAATTATACAAAATCATAATCACTGGTATATATTTTCACATTTTCTTCTAAGCCAGGATTTCTGTGTAAACCATTGGCCTTTATAAACCCTGGTAAGTAATTTTCCAATTGACTTCTCTGGTGCAGATCTGAGTTTGTAGATTTGGGTGTCTCCTGTTCAGAGCGAGTGACTTTGTCCTAAAGGGAGTCGTGTTTTTGGGTCAGAGGAGCCACAGCTGCGACTCGGCCATCGGCAAATTCAACAACTCTGCCTCTGTGTTTTCAGACGAGGATGATCTGTCCGTGTGGAGGCAGAAGGTGAAGGTAAACCCAGCAGAGGACAGGGTCAGACGGGCAAACGGAGCTCTTTCTTTCACATAATCACTAGTGTCCTGGAGCTGCACTGGTTCAAATACATATCCTTCTCTACGTTCTTCACCTAAACCAATTGGCAGCGCATCTAATTTAAACGCATTTCTGTTAATTCAGTGGAGAAATGCATAGAAGCCTCGATGTTAAAAGTATATTTAAGGTAAGTTCAATTTCTCAAAAAAACTTGGGTCATGTGCACCAACAAATAAACAGTTGTGATGGCTTGAAATGTCCATGGAGATTTACGTTTCAAATTCCTGTGTCAGACCAGTGGCTGTTTATTTGTCAGACCTTTACATGTCTTTACAGCGTCACTTAATACTTCTGTGACGTGTCTTGCCGGCTGATTTACACAGTCTTTGGCGTCCTTTTCGACAGCGCCCTCTGCAGTCCGACTTCTTTAGAACAGTATCCCAAGTATGAGACAGTAGGAAAGCCCCCTCATTTCCATTTAGTGTAGCAGGGGCCACGTCACTTTTCACTTCATGGTTTTGTTTTGCTCTCGGTTCGTTTGCGTTCACAAAACAAATAAACCAAGTCGAGACAGACATCCCCAACCAAACCAGATTTTTACATTTTGGACCAGATCAGAGTTCGTTTGCATATTCACAATTACCCAGTCGAACTAGTGATGGGTCATTTGACAAACCGAGGCTTGTACCGAGTAATAGGAAGCCCTGCTTTGAGGCTTGCTTCAGTTTGCCAAAAACCACGTGATCTGTGAATGTGAAGTTTCGCTTTTGCAAAGATGATGTCATTGCTTCATTTACAGCGCCGCTTGACGAGCCCGATCTCACAAGAAAGCGTACATTTACCACGACATTACACAACATGAAAATTAGGTATGATTAGCACGAGTTCATGGCTGTTTTGCGTAATTATAGTACGCGTCACAGTCCCTATTCATTTGAATGGTGGTTGTTAAGACGTGTTCTTGTTTATGAATATTCATGAAATCCTGATTCCAATCTTAACCTGCCCCAAGCCCCAGACCTAAACTTACCCATTTTAGTAACTTTATGCCTGAACTTACCCGTTTCACCTGAAGAAAACGTCCCCACGTGGCTTCAACCAAAACTCGTCCTATTTTGACTCTGTGAAATCTCGTGTCATTTTTACACTTTTTCATATTATGCTAAATGCACGGCGTAACATAAGTACTAAAAATGGCTGTGTCGTGGTCAAAATAACGCTGTTTTTGTGTCGTGGTAAAAGTACGCCATCTAGTGAGACTGTGTTGGCTTGACTCACATTCTTCCACACAACACTGCTTTCATTCTCTTTTCATTCACATGAATGCGCGTCGTAATGTTCTTGACTCTGCGTCGTGCATTATATCTGTGTAATGCACGGCTCCTCGTTGTTTAATCCTTACATATCATGTGTCGAGTCTGTCCCACCATGTCCCACCAAATCCTCAAACCTGTCCCACTTTTTGGAGTTTTTGAGGTGGTCACCCTACTGTTAACACAGAATAATACTGCACATTCATCAGGTCTTGCACAAGTTCACATTTTGTTTTTTCAACACCGTGGCTATTATTGTATTATTGTGTTATTATTCAGCTACAGAGTGTGTAGGTCAGTGGCTGCAGCAGCAAAACTGATCGATTCTGGCCTTTCGATTAAAACGGTTTTCGATATTTTCAAACTATTTTCCATCCCTAGTGTTCACAATTACTCAACTGAATTGAACTAGGCCAACGAATCCTGATCCAAATCTAAAGTGTGTTGTGGATGCAGCCTAAATGTCCATTAAAACATTCTTTCACAATGATCCATAGATGTCATAACTGTGTAACTGCAGAGCAAACACATAAAAACATGTCTCGGTGATGTATTATTGTAATAAAGTGCAGAGATGTTCCCGCTGTTAGTTTCCTCTCTATAAACTCCTTCATCGCGGCGCCGGTTTCCTTCATTAGAGCCCAGCCTTGACCTCTGACATCAGGACAAAGATGGCCGTCTCTTCCAGGGCCCTGTTGCCTCGGTAACGTCTCTACTTCTGCCAGATGGGTGACTGAAGCGCGGACCAGCCGTGACCCCGCCGTCTCTCGTCTTATAAAAGCGGGAAATACCACGGCACAAGTGTTCGGAGGAAAAAACGGGAGAAATGTGGAGTTTAATAAAGAGAAGTCAAGTGCTTCTTCCTCCGTTTCAGCCGGATGCGTCGAGTTATTAAAGCTACAGAAACAGACTCACAGCAGCTCTCGTCACTTATTCTCTCAAAGTGGGATTGTTTGTCAGCAGTGAGTGGTGAAAATGAATGAGAGTCGATGGAGACAAATGACAGTTTCTCCTGTAAGGGCTCAAAACAAGTCTAAAACAAACAACCACAACTAATACTAAATGTTAAGCTTGTATGTTAAAAATCCTTGACAAAAAACAAGAAGCCACCACCATTGCTATATTATCCCAAACACAGCTCATTAAACTTTGATATTTTACAGAAATATACCTCAGTCCGTATGGTTAATTCAATATAAACCAGTGTCTTGAGGCGTCTTCTTTGGCAGCAGTATCACTAGAAGGCGTACATATACCACGACACAAAAAGAACGTGTTTTGAGCACGACTTCAGGTCTTGTTTTAGTACTTTTGTTATGCCGTACATTTAGCACAATATGAAAAAGCGTAAAAATGACACGAGTTTTGATCGAAGCCATATGGGGACGTTTTCTTTAGGTGAAATGGGTAAGTTTAGGCGTCAAGTTACTAAAATGGGTAAGTTTAGGTCTGGGGCTGGGGCAGGTTAAGATTAGAATCAGGATTTTTTAAATTTTCATAAATAAGAACACGTCTTAACAACCACCATTGAAATGAATGGGGACTGTGACACGTACTATAATTACGCAAAACAGCCGTGAACTCGTGCTAATCATACCTTATTTACATGTTGTGTAATGTCGTGGTAAATGAACACTTTCTTGTGAGATCGGTTTGTCTTTGGGCATCTGCTGATGTCACGACATGCAAAGTAAATGCTCTAACCTGCGCTGGACGCTTTACAGAAACAGCAAAAGCACATTGCTTGGAGAAGGAGAAAGTTGTGCTATTGGGTAATTTAGCTACAATTTGTAAATGCAGTGAGATCTTCTTTCTCTCAACGTGATCTGCCTATGTGCAAAATAAAGCGACTCTTTTTTCAAAGAACTTAAAAAATGGACTAGTCAGATTGAATCTACCTGCCTTTGTTTCTGATGATAAAAAGTCGTAACAGATTCGCAGTGAGGCACAAACATAAGGAGAGAAAAGACAAAAAACAACGTGTTCTCATGGATTATGTGTAAATACCACGTCATGATAAATTGCGTGTCATGCCGACGCTTCTGCTTGTTTTGGCGTGCAATTACACGCCCGTTTTTCTGGCGTGGTCTGAACACGCGATGTGAAGACAAACAAAAGGTTTTTGGGGATTAACGACTAAGTTTAGGTCTAAGGCTTGGAGTTGGTTAAGGTTAGGATTAGGATTGTGTTAGCCTTCATGAATAATAATACGTCTTTACATTCACCTTAGAAATTAACTGGGACAGAAACACATGAAATACGAGCCCGATCTCACAAGAAAGCGTACATTTACCACGACATTACACAATATGTAAATGAGGTATGATTAGCACGAGTTCACGGCCGTCCTGCATAATTATAGTACGCGTCACAGTCCCCATTCATTTCTATGGTGCTTGTTAAGACGTGTTCTTATTTATGAATATTAATGAAATCCTGATTCTAATCTTAACCTGCCCCAAGCCCCAGACCTAATCTTACCAACTTTAGTAACTTTATGCCTGAACTTACCCGTTTCACCTGAAGAAAACGTCCCCGCGCGGCTTCAATTAAAACTCGTGTTTTTTAACGCTGTGAAATCTCGTGTCATTTTTACTCTTTTTCATATCGTGCTAAATACACGGCGTAACATAAGTACTAAAAATAGCTTTGAAGTCGTAGTCCAAATACGCTGTTTTTGTAAAATGTACGCTATCTAGTGAGACTGTGTTGGAAAGACACACACTAAAAAATAGAAAAGGTGTTCATATGACCCGCTGTTTAAAAAAATTGTCCACAGAGTACTCTCTGAATCAGAGAATAAAGAATTTTTGTTCTAACCTGGAGCAGAATGCAGCGTTCTGATTGGCTGAGCGTGAGTGGTCCTTTCAGTTTCACTTTTGAAGAGAAAAAAAGTGGGTTTTAAGTCAAAATTGCAACCAAAACTTAATACATATTGATATTAACAATGCTTTGAAGGATTTATGAAAAAAAAAGTTGTCAAATTTAGAACGTAAATTGTGTTGGCTTTGTAAAAATCACCTACCCCACCTTACTATCTGGGAAAAAATATAATCATGATTTTATTTCTCATATTGATTGATCTCAATTTTGGATTTGAGTTTCTGCCTCAAAGTTTTGCTCCAAACTATAAAAGATTGGTTTTAGTTCTTTCAATTCCAAACCCACCAGAAAATAATTAACTATTCGTTTCAATTCAATCTTGATTTTTTGATTAATGACTTAGCCCTAAACTCAAACTCAAAGCTTAATTTAATCGTTTTCCCAAAGCAATCACATAACAACCAGGACTTCAACAAGTAGAATTTCATGACAAAGCTCCTGCCCATCTTTTATTTTTTTGACATCATCACATTCAACAAAAACAGGTGCAAATCTTGAGGGTCATGAAAAAAGAAAATCATGTTGTTTTGAATCCTTGAATTCTCTTTGGCACGTTTCTCTTCTCGTGGACTCTATAGAGGCCGTGGGCGGAATAATAATAACGACGAGAGCAAACCAATGATAAAGAAAAGATTAAAATAGACTGGGATTCAAGGCCGTTTCCAGGAAATCCACGGTAATGTTATTCACAAACAGAGCGACGACCTCTGAACCCTGACTCACACGCCTCCATTTACATACATGTAAACAACAAAATGGATTCTCAATTACTACGGCTGTTAGTGAAATGATTCTAGTTTTATATCATTCACACTGGCGCTGTTACAATCTCCACAACACACACACTACACCTGCTTCACTCTCAGAGGTTATGCATCACAGTAGGGCTGGGTATCAAGAGTAATTTGACGATTCAATTCTCGATACTTGGCTCAAGACAAGATTCAGACCTCGATACTTTGCAGTCTTATACTATTTGACATATATTTGATGTGAGTCAATACATAAAAAAAACAGGCATTTTTTTCTCGAATGAAAGCCATTTTACCCAGGGGTGTGCTAAAATATAAATTCTTACACATCAATATTTTTTTTAAACAATTCAGTATTTCTCTGGCTCTCAATATCCTTTAGGGGGCAGTGCAGCGCCATGTCTGCTGAGCCCATAGAAGAGTCAAAGTGAGTGACGATGCTACAAGACGGCTCTTTTTTCGTTAATACCAGGCGTGTGGCTTTAAAACAGCATGCACAAACTTTTATGGCGTTTTTAGAAGCAGTGTTTAAAACAAGCCTTGAGCCTTACAGCCTCAAATGTAGCTAGCGCTAGTCCACAATTGCTAACGTACACAAACAGGAGCTCTGGGGAAAGGTTTTTGCTCTGACAACTCGTTTGGACTGGCGGACTAAAGGGTCTTTCGCACCATGGATCTACTGGCACACACTTTTCAACAGATAACTTCGTCGCTTGATGAAAACCCCATTACTAGGCTGTACAGTTTATATTTGTACTTTTAACTGAATAATTCATAGAGGGATTTTTGGTTTATCAACACAGACGATGCGCAGAAAGAGCTAACTTTGAAACAAGTCGAAAAACACCAATGTCTGTAACTACAAGACTTTGCCACTGTATGAAAACAGAGGTTCTGCTGCTAAATCAACATTTGTGAATAAAATTCAACCCTAGTACCCTTAAAAGTTACATTCAGGTGAAAAAACGAGAAAAATACAGTCTCAAGCTTCAGAAGAACGGTTCAGATCTGATCCAAACAGCTGCTCTTGTCTTGTTTTGTTGTTTAATTCAAAGAAGATTCCCCATGTAAGCAGATGGAGAGGAGCTTTTTCTGCATAAAGCATGCGCAGTAGGGCAGAAAGTGACGTCGACCGAAAATCTCTCTATATAACAGAACAAATCTGTTTAACCTCTAATTTATACCAAAGCAGCAGCAGCTCGTTATACATGCAGGAATCGCTCATAATAGATATTACTCAAACAATTTACACCAGCAATGTGAGACACATGTCTGCAGCGTCAAAGGCGCGTCTCCCAGGCTTTTTAGCAGGAGAAACACAGGAAATAGCCACGCAGAGACAAAGTAAAGTTCTGATGCCCTTTTAACATATGTCCACTACAAAGATTACAGCCACTAACACAATGTGTCTCGTGTCCAGAGACTCTGTGAACGCATGAAGTAGAACAAGTTTGTTGTTAGTTTGGAAGCACATCGCAAACTTTCTGACTTCAAACACCAACTTTAAATTTCGTCATTATGAGACTGGTTTCTCCATGAATATGAGTCGTATTGTTAAAAGCCACACATCACGTTACAGCTTAGCGTGTAACGAATGTGTTTGTGAAACTGTTCCCTCTGTTCACATTCACCTTGTATGAGGTGTTTTAGTCCTACCTGTGTCTATTTTCCTCCTCCGGGGCTGCCAGAGATTGACTAAATCTTACACTATTCATTGAGACAAGGTGAAAAACAAGAAAATTTAAGGCTCTTAGTACGACATGAATCAGGCAAAACCTTGATATAAAATCTGCAAATGCAGCAGCAGCGGCTTGTTGATGCTCTTTCAAAAACATCACACCTCTGATTTACAGTTTTAATCTCCTCCCTACCTGACCAATTCATAATATGTGAGCAGTTTT
>CM076396.1:17282297-17398754 GCA_038363315.1 Mugilogobius chulae | reverse complement strand
AGTTTTGTTTAGTCCAGCTTTAGTCCTGCTTTAGTCTTGTTTTAGGTTCCGCTTTAGTCTGGTTTTGTCCTGCTTTAGTCTTGTTTTAGTCCTTGTTTAGTCCTGCTTTAGTCTTGTTTTAGTCCTTGTTTAGTCCTGCTTTAGTCTTGTTTAGTCCTGGTTTAGTGTTGTTTTTATTCCTATAGTTTCATTGTGGTTTAGTTCTGGTTTAGTTCTGTTTTTCTCTTGCTTTAGTCCTGGTTTCGTCCTGGTTTAGTCCAGTTTTAATCCTGTGTTGGTCCTGCTTTAGTTCTTGTTTAGTCCAGCTTTAGTCCTGTTTTAGTCCAGCTTTAGTCCTGCTTTAGTCTTGTTTTAGTCCTTGGTTTCGTCTTTTTTAGTCATGTCCTTGTCCTCTTTTGTCCCGCTTTAGACCTGCTTTGGTCCTGTTTTCGTCTTATAGTTTAATCCTGTTTCTTCTCACATTGATACAACGCTTTACAAAAACATTAAAGAACTATTTTAGATTATTTTAGTGTTTAAAAACATATACTCAAATAAAATCCATAGTGTAGTTTGGAATAGTGCAAGTGAAGTGGTAGTGCATTTAGTTCTGCTTTAGTCTTGATTTGTTAAGCTTACATATTTGTAATTATATTGTTGTAAAATAAGATGTTTTGGTTTAAATACTGGTTCTTGAATGTTCTTTGCTGTGAAAATGGTTTTCTGCCTGTTGTTCGTGTGTAATGTTGTTAAATGAGTCTTTGGGAGTCGGATTACCTCATGGAAGGAAGTCCCGGAGACACTGAAAGAGAGAGGAAAGAGAGAGGAGAGAGAGGAGAGAGAGAGGGAGAGAGAGGGGGAGGGTGGGAGAGAAGGGAGAGGAAAGAGAGGAAAGGAGAGAGAGAGGAGAGAGAAAGAGAGGGAGGGTGGGAGAGAAGGGAGAGAGAAAGAGAGGAAGAGAGAGGGAGAGAGAGGGGGGTAGGAAGGGAGAGAGAAAGAAGGAAAGAGAAAGGGAGAAAAGATAGAGAGGGGAAGAAAGAAGAAAAGAGGGTGGCCATGAAGAGAGGAGAGGGAAGTTAAAAGGAGAGAGAAGACAGAGAGAGAAGAGAAGGGGGTAAAGGCAACGAGAGAAGAGGAGAGGAGAGGAAGGGGTAGAGAAGGAGAGAGAAAGAGAGAGGAGAAAGAGACAGAGAGGAAGAGAGAGGAGAGAGAGAAAGAGAGTGGGGTAGAAAGAAGGAAAGAGGGGTGGGCTGAAGGGAGGAGAGAGAGGGAAAAAGGAGAGAGAGGGGGAGAGCGAGAAGGGGAAAAGAGGAGAGATGGAGGGGAGAGAGAGAGAAGGAAGGAGGGAAGAAGAGGGGGGAGAGAGGAGGGGAGAGGGAGAAAAGAGAGAGAGGGAGGGGTAGAGAGAAGGAAAGAGTGGGCATGAAGAAAGGAGAGAGAAGGAAAAAGGAAGAGAGAAGAGGGAGAAAGAGGGGGAGAGCAGAGAGGGGAAAGGAGGAGAGAGAGGGAGAGAAGAGAAGAGGGAAGGGAAGGGGGAGAGGAAAGAGAGAGAGGGAGGAGATAGAGAAGGAAAGAGGGTGGGCATGAAGAGAGGAGGAGGGGGGATAGAGAGAAAGAAGAGACAGAATGGAGAGAGAGAGAAGGAGATAGAGAGAGGGGTGAGAGAAAGAAGAGGGGAGGAGGAAAGAAGAAGAGAAAGGTAGAAGAGAGGAAAGAGACGGAGTGTGAGAAAAAGAGAAGAGGGAAAAGGAAGAGAGAGAGAAATGAAGGGAGAGGGAGCAAGAAATGGGGTGAGAGAGAAGAGAGTCAAAGAGAATGGAAAAAGAAAGGAAGAAATATGAAAGGTAGATAGAGAGAAAAAAGAGTGAGAAAGAGAGGAAGAAAAGAGGAAAGAAATGGGAAGCAAGATGGAAAAGAGAGGAGAGGGAGAGAAAGAAAAGAAGAGGAAGAGAGAGGAGTGAAAGAGAGGAGCGTGTGTAGACAGGAGGGTGTGGCTTCACTGTAAACATTGTCCTAATAAATAATTCAAAGCGTTTTAAATAATGAAAGTGTTACATTCACATTTAGAGTCCGGCTCCTTCATTCATCAAAACAAACATTATAATAATACCTCGTACACACACAAGTCATTTAAAAACGGTAAATAAAAGTGCGTAACAGGATCATATTGTATTGCACAGGATATTTTTGAACATCAATTCTTGCACAAATGAGCATCAATAGTCGATATTATTATGCCGTACTAGGAAAGATATAGCCAACTACCGGACGATCAGTAACCTTTCAGTAGTTTCCAGTAGTTAAACAAAAGGTTATTCCAATTTACACCCGATGCAGTTTGGGTTTCGTGTAAATCATTCCACTGAATCGGCAAATACTTACTTTACCGAACAGGTGAAAAGTAAATGAGACTATAAATGTGTTGATGCAGTGTCTCTCGATCTTAGAAAGGCGTTGTACATTGTCAATTATAACATACTGGCAAAATTAACAGACTTCAACTTTTCTGAAACTGTGATTCAATTGATTAAATCATGCTTACAAAGGAAGCACTGTGTACATATTGACAGTGTCAAATTGTCTTTTGTAGTTGGTGTGCCTCAAGATCAATACTTGGCCCACTTTTATTCTCATTGTATATTAACATTTTACCTCAGTTTTTTATGTTGGCAAGGATCATAAAAAAGGCATCTTCCATTTAAACTAGTCTATAGATGAATGTTTTGTTGATTGTTCAATGTTTATGTAAACAACTGCCTGAAATGCAAAACAAATAAACAGCCAAATGCAGGGACGTTATCGACGACCGTACCTTGTGCTGGCCTGTACGGCTGCTAAACACTACGCAAGTCAAAAGATTCAGGAGTGGATTTACAGAGAAAATCTCGCCCACTTTGAAAAAACTAGCCAATCAGAGTCAAGCTGCTGCACAATTCTGTCGAACAAAGTGTACTCAGTTTATGTGTCAAGAACAAGCCGCACGAACTGGCGAACAAAGGTTGTACAAACGACATCAGAATCAGAATCAAATCAGAGTAGAGTTATTGCCATTGTCAGTGATAACAAAATTCACAAACTAGGAACTTACTTCATTGCGTTATAACATGATGCAACATATAACATGAATAAAATAATAGTATAAAAAGAAAAATATTAGCTATAATAAAAAATACTTTTAAAGTATATAATACAAAGTATAAGGGCATGCAAAGGGAATAAGTATAACAAGTATAAAAAAAAAATAAATAAAAATACAGCAATCAGAACATTAGTGCAATTTGTCAGTGCAAGTAGATAATACAAGTATGATAACCAAAGTGACAGGTGTAAAGTGACCATTTGATCAGACATCATTTTGTTCTTACAGCCTTAGCGAGGTATGACTTGGCCTTTAAACTCTTCTCTTTTCTTCTTCTCTGCAGCTTGTTTCCGGTGGAGGCCATGCCCGCCCCGGAGACCATCCCCCTGGGCGAGTGCACTCTGTCCCAGTCCCAGGAGCAGCTCTCTCCGCCTCTGTCCCGCACCGAGAGCACCGTCTTCAGCCTGTCCCGGGCCGAGTCGCTGTGGAACTCCTCGCAGCACTCCGCCTCCTCCTCCACCGCCCTCCAGCCGCGCTGCTCTGAGGTCTTCTGGTTCCCCATACACCTCATGTCCACCGGCGGCTCCTTCCTCTTCTGCGGCATCGTCATCAGCGGCCTGTACTTCGCCGGACACTGCAAGAAAGTGACCAACATCCTGGGCCCGGCGCTGCTCTCCATCGGGCTCATGGTGTTCGTGGTGGGGGTGGTTCTCATTCCCATCACCAGAGAAAACCGAAAGCAGAGCATGAAGAAGCCTGTGTCCTACTACAGACCGCCGGTTTTCAATATATGACTTTACCACGGACTTACAGCATGAAAATGTGTTTGTGGGAAGATTTAGCAAAAGTCTGGGCACTGATGTGAAGTTTGGGAAAATAATTGGTGGAAAAGGAAGAGAAATGTACATTTATTGGAAAAAACTAAGAGATAAAGTGAAAAATAGGATGTGATTATGAACGAGTAAAGACAAAAACAGCAAAGGAGTTGGCAAGATCTATTGTAAGTCTTGAAATTTGACGTCACAATCTTGCGAGAATCCATCTGGTCAAACTCCTGGACCAATCAGAGTGCAGCAATTGTGGTTTGGGTAAAAGCCAAAGATGAAACGCCCAAAACAAACACTGCTGGAGGTAGTTCTTTTGTAAACTTGCACGTACAGCTGCTTTGTGAACGGTAAAACCAATGTTTGATCTCTCGCCTTGTTCTGCTGCTCTGACAATCAGCCAATCGGCTTCAGGTATTCATTTTGACATCGTATTTTGCTGATTACGTTGTACAACTCAATCAATAATGATTCTTCTAATTTAAAGGCAATTTATGCAATGAATGAATCAGGAGAAACAAGCAGATTAGAGTTAGATTTGTGAAGAAGACCTGGAGACAGAGCACAGAACTTCAGAGATCTGTCCTCACGAGGTGTTACAGAACTTGTTTTGGGATTTTGGGAAACTATGCACACTGTTAATATGCTTGAGCTTCCAGTTTTCTAGCAGTTTTATGGTAAACTTTGGACTGAGACAATACTGGCTTCCGTTTTGTACATAAAGTTTGAATCATGCAAGAATGAATTATTAAAAGAGGCTTCAAAAGTCTGGAAAAGTTTTAGAAGATGAATTGTTTCAACTTTCATCCAAAAGTCATTTATAAGTTGATGTAAATGAACTGAGACACAAGATTTTTGCACAGTTCCAAGCTCACTTTTCGCTGCCCATTCAAATCAAATCAAGCTCCAAACTTTAACCATTTTACACAGAGCAGTGTAGCCTGAGGTCCGAGAGCCACACGGATCTGAAAAGAATCTTTATATTATACAAACATTCTTGGGGGAATCTGCATGACTTTGGTGAAAGATGGACCGCAGTGCACTGAACGGGTCTGGGTAACTGGAACCTTTCTATGCTATAATTCTGATCTGACAGGACTGGCCTGGTCACAGTTAAGTGCCACATGCTTGCTTTCCCTTTAGATCAGGGGTGTCGAACTAATAACAACTTTACTTTAGGCGTGAGGGTCTGGAATCGGAGCATCGGGTTTCAATTTCGGGGGCAGGCTGAGTCAACCAATCACAGAAAACTCGGAAATTCCACCGAAACAGCGACACGCTAAACCAGGTTTTATCGTAAATATGTAGGACAAGGATTTTTTTCAGTTTGAAAGCTGTCATAAGGGCTTGCTGCTCAGATTTTAAGGAATTGATTGTTCAAAACTGAAGCAAGAGTCAAAAAACAGAATCTAACAGCTTTGTCTTGAAAGTTTTAAAATTGGCGAGAGGCATCTGCATTCGGATAGAATGTAGGAGGGGCTGGCTGCTCAGGCAAGTCAGGTTGTACCTTAAACCCAGCCTGATGCAAACGGTTTTATTATTTAGTGTAAACATTTTACCGCTGAGGTCCAATCTCTCTACGACTGTATGCTCTCTTTAATATTTGACACAAGGTCAAAGGAGGAGAACATATACAGTCTGCTATCTCAACATAAATTGGTTCTGGCCATTTTGTCTCTGTTTACTGATTGGACAATTGTACTTCCTGCTTTTGGGAAACCGTCTTCAGTTCTGTGATACCTGACCAAGTCGCTGGAGTGAAATTAGGCACAAGAGTGGAGGTACAAAATCGCACCAGCCTGTCTACCTTAAAGTGGGCAGACACTGTGCGATCTTTGACCTATTTTGGGACAATTTTTCACTTGTGCGTCGTGTAGTGTACAAGGAGTAACGAGAAGAGATTAACAGATCACAACTAGCTTCCGATGAACAATCCTGGTGGCTCCTTGTGTGAACATTGCTCTGCAGACGCACAGTCACGATCTCTCACACTGTCCATGAGCAAACTATGTTTGTTGTTAAACGTGAGGCATCTCCACTTCCAGATTCTTCTTCTCCTCCACCTTTTATTTGTGCTTTCAGACACAGGCGTCTGAAGCGCCGTGAGTCGACGTACAGTGTGAGTACTCAGATCGGCTGTGTAATGTGAGGACATGAATCCTGCTAACTTTTGATCCTAGAGACTCGACCAGTCTGAGCAGACGCTGCATATCCACCACTGAAAACTAGTGATGGGAAGATTCCCCCGGTTGCACCGATACATCGATGTAAACATGCGCGATGCCGAGTGCGTCGGTAGAGAGGAGCTACATCGATGCAGATCGTGTGACAAAGCAGCCTGCATCGGATTATCAGACTATTTACCGATGAATCTAGATTTTTCACGATTCACTGACGAAGACACACACGCACTCACAAGCTGACGCTGACACGGCTGCAACGCTGTGTGTTTCTGACATTCTTTATAAGGGTGTTTGTGATTTACTTTCATCTGAAGATGAAGGCGTTTGTCTCTTTCAGTCAAGCACGCACCGTTCATTCTCACAAAGCCTGCGTAATAACAACAGTGTCCAATGTGCCTTACCTGTGTATTGTAGAGAAAAAGACGTCGTAGTCCATTGAAACTCGTGTTCAGAAGAAAAGTTTGATGCGCGCCGCAACACGTAGCTATTATTCCACCGTGAACGTGCAGGAAAGCTGTGCGTCTGTGTCCAGTAAAGAGCTCTGTCCTTCCCGCTTATGTCCAAATCTAGACGGTCTGCGTCTTCCCAGTGCGCTGGTCTCGGTCCTGTCCGTGTTTGTTTCAGGCGATGTGCGTTTTCCCTGCGCGCTGTTCTCGTCCTCGCTGTTTTGTTTCCGCGTGCGCTGGTTCTCCGCGCGCTGCCGTCCTCTTCGCCCCTCGCATAGGTTGATGCTGCTCCTCTGTTGCTGCTCAGTGTGAGTTTGGGCCGTAGCTGTGTCTCAGTTCCACGTTCACTCTCCGGGGCCGCACTGACAACTATACAGACTTTTTCATAAGCTGTATTCGGCAGTTTGATAGTAGACCGAATAAAGCACCCCAGAATGGACCTATTATTTAGCTTTTCCCCATATATTTATCGTAACATGTTGGCCCCGCCTCCACAGCAGATCTGTCCAATGAGAGGCTAGGTCTCACACATGTAGGCTATATCTGATTACTTATAAAGTCCTATTGCACACAGCACTCTGAAAACATGATACAATCCGAATAAAAAATAATAATATATTATTATTTATAATTTTAGAAAGTTAGTAATTTATTTTTCAAGTGACTGAAAGATACTTTTACATGGCTTGAATTTATCTGGAGTATTAGAGGCCATGATTGATTAACAGACTAATATTTATTAAGTACTTGAATAAAAACAATGTTGACTGAATCGAGATGCATCGTGATCAGGGGGCATATCGAACCGAATCGATCGTTAGCTGTAAGACATGTATCTTAAAAAATTGTATCGTTGCTAGTGTATCGGGATGCACATCGTATCGGACAAAGATCCAAGATTCCCATCACTACGAAAACATTGCAGTGTCTACCCACTTTTAGACCTGTTCAAAACAGAATTATTATTTACAAACTCCAGTTTCAGACGCTTCCATCGGATTGAAAATTACGTTTGGATGAAAGTTAATATGTCTTTATTTCTAAAATCTTTGTCTACCTAATGTTTGAAGCCTTTCTAACATAAAGCAGTAAGTCAGACTAATGCATCTCTCGCAGCATTTGAACATTTTGGCATGAAAACTGAACATGTGTGAAAGAAAATCCTACATATTTGTAACATTAAATTAAACTGTGAGCCAGGTTTTTGCATCAAGTTTAAACCCATAAAGACGAAGTGTTTACAGGCTCAGGATGACCGTGTTCTTGCTCCAAACTGCATGAAAACATTTGCATCTTTATGAAATGTGAAAAGTCAAATCGTCTTTTAAATTCGGAATGCAATTATTGGAAAAAATGCGCGTGGAGCCAGATAAAGACGGCTTTTCAATTAAACGTTTTGAAGCATGACTGTGAGGAAAAAACAGAATCTTTTTGGAATAAATGACATTCTGCATTAAACCGTTTCTTGCTTGTTAATTGTGATTATTTTAGTATTTTTGATACAGAAAGAGAAAGACATGGACCTTAAGCTCAAGCAGCGACCGTTACAGCCTCATTTAACCTGCTTCACATTCACTTTAAAGGAGACTCTGACGTAAGGTAGAGCAGGTGTGGACTATATTGTGATGATTATGAATGAATTATAGTCTAGTGCATAAAATAATAATAATATGTCAGAGGTAAAGACATGTTTCATATAATTTATAATATGAGATTTCTGTTTGTTTGTTTGTTTTGTTGTAAAGAAAGCAATGGCTACTTATTGTGCATGTTCAATATATACACATTGAGTGGGTGACTTTAAGCTTCAAGTTACTAAAATGGGTAAGTTTAGGGCTGGGACTTGATTGAGATTTACTTGATAAACCGCCAAAAATTTCACCATGTGGCTTCAAACAAAATTAGTGGATATTTTACATTTTAGATTTTTGTAGCATATTGACGTGATTATTGTACGTTTTTGACATTTCGTTGTATAGAGGGATTATCGTGGACGTCACTGTTCACTCTAATGCACATGCTCTGTGTAGAAAGAGCCGCTGTCCATCTGCTGAGCTGGAGAAACTTCTTTGATTAGGCAGCTGTTTGGATCAGGTTTGAACGGGTCTAACTAATGTCTGGCTCCTGAAGCTTAAACAGTGTTTTTTTGCCATTTTTTCACCTGAATGTAGATGTCAGAGCAGGGGCGTTGCACTGGGGAGGCAAATGGTACTTCTTTTCCCACGGCCCAGGGCAGGAAAGGGCCCTAAAAGCAAGCCATTTTTTTCTTGTGAGATTGTTTCTCTAAATGCAATTACCTGTGATAACAGAGAGCTCCATCACTGCTTAAAATGTAACAAGTTGACTTTGCCAAAGTATTAACAAATACAATAGCTAGAAATAATGATATTATAACCAGGGACGTAGCACCAAATTCTGGGCCCCAGGTACAAACTTTGCTGATGGGCCCCTAAATACATAATCTCGTGTTTTAATTATTTCTCATAATTTTCTATTCCTTTGCGTTTTATTTCCTTCTAGACCACTAATAAATGCTTTTGTGTATGTGTCACTCATATAAAGACGAGATTAAAAAAAAAAAAAGTATTTTAAAAACATTCTTTTACTTTTTAGCTAATTTGTTTTAAGCAATAAACTTTGAAAGTCCTTGTGACATTTCTGGTATAATGTTGCTGGATTAAAAAGTAATGTTTTGACAATATTTGAGTGAAAATGCACATTTATTGAACGGATCATTTTATGTCAAACTTAGCTTTGTTTGTTCACTGAAATCTGCTAACTCTTGCTTATAATAACATGTTTTCTAGCTTTTAGATTTGTGAATAATTTGGCCAATTAATATTTTCTCTTTGCCATGTTTTATAGAAGTGATGGAGCCTCTATCTCAAATAATTATCTCACAAATATAAATGGCCAGCTTTTGGGGGCCCTTTCCTGCCTTGGGCCCCGGGGAAAGTAGTACCATTTACCCCCCTAGTCCAACACCCCTGATTATAACCAAGAGTTTGACACAAAATGATCAGTTAAATAAATATACATGTTTACAGGCTTTTGTGTTGATTATTGTCAATAAATCACAACTTCTAAATCCAGCAACATTATAAAGTATCGAAAAATATCACTGGTATTTTTTTTTTTAGACAAGTTAGCTTAATACAAACATTCCATTTCGTTCCTGTCTTTTTGTGAGCGAACGCAGAAGTTCCAACCTAATAGCTTAGACACAAAAAAAAAAAAAAAAAAAAAACCCACATTCTGTATATGTCTTGTTTTGTTGCCTGTTATGGTGATAAAAAAAAGTTGAAAGTTTCTTTATAAAACATTTTATCTGCTGAAGCATAAAAAACCCTAACAGCAACACTAATCATGTGTGAAATAAAATATTAAATTAATAGGCGACATGAATATACTGTAAGGAGAATAGAACAATAACGAGAGTGGACTAAATAATTAAAACACAAGATTATGTATTGGGGCTCATCAACAAAGTTTGTACCTGGGTCCCAGAATTTGGTGCTACGCCCCTGGTTGTAGAGTCAAATTTCATTCACAAATGTTGATTTAGCAGCAGAACTTTTGTAAACTCTTGTAGTTAGCTAACAACAGCGCTGGTTGGACTTGTTTCAACGGCTTGATAAACAAATAATCCCTCTGTATCTACGTTTTCTCTGAAGACTGGGCTACAAAGGTCTGTTACTTCCCATTTGAACATTGAAACGTTAGAATTACCAGTTCAAATGGGAAAACTCAGTTACCAGGAAAGCTCCATAAAACTACATCCGTCTTAATTGACCACAAGTGTCCAGTGCATCACTAATGCATTGTGGGTAAATGTCAGAAGAGCTTTTGAACCATTTTAACCACAGGGAGCGGCCTAAAACAGCAGAATATGAACGCTCTCACACGGACTTCCAGGCCTCACGAGCCTTATGAGCGAATGGAAGTTTATGTAAAGACTCCATTTGACTATTGTCTGGAAGAAGAGGATTTACATAAGATTTTCCTCTGCTTTATTTCAGATTCTCAAGGGAAGGAACGCTCACAGTCACTGCTCAAACGCAACCACGGAGTTTGGACAGATTATAGTCCGTGAAATCACAATGTAAATAAGTCTATTGTATAACATACTACAGATGGGAGCAGCCAGGTACATTTAATTACACACATAACATACATAAATATGGAAGTAATAATAATCAATGCTTTGATCAAGGTGCCCAAACTCAGCAGGCCAAAAATATTTGTTTTTAAATTAAAGAGCTAAAAAGAATGTTTTTTTTTTTAATCTACTTAAGGCCATATCTAATTGTAGGTTGCACTTAAAGAGTTCTTTTGCAATAAGATAGTGAAAATTGTTTTACAAGCTTTATAAGAATAACTATATCTTGCTTAAAATGAGCTAGTATCAGAATTTTAATCCAGATGTGAGCTGTGGGTAAGATTTAATAGCTTGTGTAATGTAGAATATTTCACTGGTTTCATGACATTTTTAGCTAGTTAGAAGAAAATTTGTTTTAGAATAAGAACAAAACAGGGTAAGAACAGTTTTCTTAGTTCATTAGCAAATAATTTGGCTCGAAATAGGAAGCAATGTCATAAAATCTCCACAATAAATCAAGGTTAAATGAGTCATAATGCTTGAAATTAGATTCAAATAGTACAATCAAAAAACTTCAACTTGTCTTAAAATTATTTTTTTTGCAGTGTAGACTTAGACCTGAACTTTATTAGCCACACCAAGTCATTAAGCAGCTTTTTACCATCTAAAAAACTAGAAAACATTGTCAAAGTCAGACTTGGAGAGACTTATTCATGCATTTGCCTAGAGTAGTTTAGAGACTGTAACAGCCTGTTCACCGGCCTATCCAAACGAGCTGTAAAACAACTGCAGTACATCCAGAACGCTGCTGCTCCAGTCCTGACCAGAACCAGGAAGTACCATCACATTAGTCCTGACCAGAACCTGGAAGTACCATCACATTAGTCCTGACCAGAACCAGGAAGTACCATCAGATTAGTCCTGACCAGAACCAGGAAGTACCATCACATTAGTCCTGTGCTTAGGTCTTTGCACTGGCTTCAGTGGCTCAGAGAATAGACTTTAAAACAGCTATGCTTGTGTTCAAGTCTCTCCATGGACTAGCACCAAAGTACATCTCTGACATGTTAGTGCGTTATGAACCATCTTGGACTCTGAGGACCTCAGGGACCGGCCTCCTGCTGGTGCCCAGAGTCAAGACTAAACGTGGACCAGAGTCGGGACTAAACGTGGACAGAGTCAGGACTAAACGTGGACCAGAATCAGGACTAAACGTGGACCAGAGTCAGGACTAAACGTGGACCAGAGTCAGGACTAAACGCGGACCAGAGTCAGGACTAAACGCGGACCAGAGTCAGGACTAAACGCGGACCAGAGTCAGGACTAAACGTGGACCAGAGTCAGGACTAAACGCGGACCAGAGTCAGGACTAAACGTGGACCAGAGTCAGGACTAAACATGGACCAGAGTCAGGACTAAACATGGACCAGAGTCAGGACTAACACAGACCAGAGTCAGGACTAAACGCGGACCAGAGTCAGGACTAAACGTGGACCAGAGTCAGGACTAAACGCGGCTATATAACTTAATAAATCAGTCTCCTTCTCATTATGACGTCACCAGTTAAAGTCTGAAAAGCACCAATTGTGTCTTATTTCTATAAATTCAAATTTTCCTCTCATGCAAATGTTCTTTTCTCAAAACACATTTGCCTTTCAAATACACGGCACATAGGCATGACCCGGACTTTACATTACATAAGGTTAAACTTCAGATCCAGGACATATACATACTGATGTAGACGTGCAGTTTGACTCTGATGCTATTGAACACTTAGCATCTGAGCTAGTCTGAATTTGATTTTAAAAACTCTAGAGAAGTCCCTTGAGTTTGTTTCTACAGCCGTTAGCTTTAGCCCTCAGAAGACACAAGTTTTGAATAATCCAGAGAGTCAGCTTGTACAAATTTATCAACCACATTTAGCAGAGGAAAAAAAAGGATTAATGAGATAAACATTTTATTGTTTGATTGACATTTGACATTTTCTCTGGAGTTAAGCGGCACTAGCGCTGTGTATAACTATTTGGTTTTAATATGAACCATTAGTTTGCTAATGGTTGATATCTTGGGAATCCTCAAAGACGTCTGCTGTTCTGATTTCGGGCTATACAAAAATAAAATTGATTTGATTTCTTTTGATTGGGGACATGACAGAACCTCAACCTCAATATTCTTTATTAATTGCTCATGCAGCGCTAAGTCAAGTACTCTTTAGTTTGAAGATGTATTCAGTTTTGGCAAATTACTGAATACATGTATTCGGTAATGTCCCCAATCAAAAGAATTCAAATCAATTTATTGCTTAATACAAGATGCATCTTGTATTAAGCCTGTTAGCTCCCTTAACAGAGCTGAACAGGAAGTGCGCTGGTAGAGACTGGGATAAAAATGTGACTGCTGCTCCTGCTGCTGATTATGCTGATATACTTAACACTCTACTTAACAAGAATATTCTGTGACTAAACAATTTACACCTTAAAACATTACATGTTTACATTGTCCAAAAGAACAAATATTGTTCAGTATATAATGCTAACATTGGAGGACAAATGTATCCAATATTTTAGCTTTGTTTTTTTTGTGATCACATTTTTTTATTGAATTTGCATTTTATATTTCTTTACACTTTATGCAATATTGTTCCCCTGATATTATAAGATTCTAACATTGTCTATTAGGACAAATACGGTAATTAGATAGAATTGTGGTAGTAGAAGTCTTCAAAGTAGTCATCTGGACAGTTTTCCGAAGATCAAGACGTTTGATTGATTTGATTGAAAATTACTTTCAGATGAGAGTCAAAACAACTTGATCTTTGGAAACACTGTCGGGATGACTACTTTGAAGACTTTTACTATGGATCACTGCCGGATGAATGAGGGATTACACTGCCATAGAATTGTGATATTATCTAACAAGATACTGGTATTTTCCCGCAGGGAAAAAAAAAATTTCTAATAGAATCCTGACATGTCTAATAGGATTCTGACGCTGTTCAATAGGACAATTAGATGTCCTATTGGATTCTGAAGGAATTCTTCAAGATTTCTTTTGTCCTTCTTATTGGATTTCTATAGGATAGTCAAAAATCCAAAGGATTTCTTGATCAAATCAAAACAAACTTTATTTATAACGCGCTTTTCATACATAAATGCAACACAAAGTGCTTTACAATGCATAAAAACAATCCCGCATGCTTCCACCCCCCAACCCCGAGAAAACCCCCATACTTGTACATACCCTCCGCCCCTCCTCTCTACCATACCCCCACCCTCTTTCCAACACACACACACATGCTCCCAAACACTAAAATACATTCACATACATTAGGCCGGGTACAGATGGACCAAAAAAAGCATCATCAGAGGAGCTGTCTGCACCAGGGACAGAGTCACCTGCAGCCACAGGACACCAGCCCAGGGCCCAGAGCCAGAGCCCAACAGCCACAGCCGACCACAGCTCCTGGTGCAGAGGCTCCTCAGAGGAAACACTGGGGAACCTAAAAGTGATAAACATTAAAAATAAAATAAAAAGGTAAATACAAGCAAACTAAGAACTACTAAAATCTAACAATAGTAATAAATAAATCAATAAATACAATACATATCTAAATAAATACATGTAAAACAGTAAATGTTAATCAAAAGCTAAGCTAAAAGATGGGTCTTGAGCCTGCTCTTAAAAACCTGAATGTTCTCTGCGGCCCTGATACGATTTCAACACTTGCGTTGACTTATGAACAAATAATCCCAATCAAAACACATTTATGGTCACAAAAAGAAGTGAGGAGAGACATGGTTGTTTGTTAATGCAAAATTATATTTCTATTTGAGGAGAAGCAAACAGTCGACAAGTCAAGTCTAAAGTCTGAGTCCAATTTATCAAATCAAGTCATTGAAATAGTCTCCAAGATCTGACTGTTTTAACCTTCTTTTAAGACTGTTTAAGTTTAAAATATGAGTTACATAATTGGACTTTTGTAAAGCAAACACTGTTTCTTGGCTCACTGCTTTGTACTTTAAGACTAATTTTACTAACATTTTGGCAACACTTCTCATAATCACTCTTTGTTTTCTCTTAAGTAGCCTGTATTTTCCTGAACACGTGATCAAAACAGTCTTTTATGTTGTGTACCTCTGATACAGTGAACAAAAGCCTCCCTCGGGCCACTCTGAAGTTACTGCCTGTAAACGCCTCCCTCCCGCTGTTGTGCTCGCGCTGTTTACGCTCTTTACGCTCCTTTGTGCAGCGGGTGGCGTGGCCTGCGCTTCCCAGGTGTCAGGTAATCTCATCCAGCGCGTTCACTCCACCAGACCAGCCTCCACCATGGACCTGAGGCGAGCCATCGGAGCCTGCATGCCGCTGTTCGTCCTCGCGGTGCTTTTCGACATCACCGGGATCATTTTACTCTTCCTGGGAATATTCGCCAATCTGCGCATCGACGATCGCTTCTACGGGATTTCCTAATCTACACCGGATCCATAATTTTGTTTTTCAGCCTGGGATTATGGCTTCTGTGGTATTTGGGGAACGTGCCGCCGCCTTACGACCCGCTGACGTCGGTGAGCAAGAGCAACAGCATCGTGGAGCTCGCGCGGAAGTTCTCGCAGCGCCTGAGCGAGAAGCTGAAGACGGAGGTGATGGGAGGGGGGAAGAAGGCAGGGTTCGTGACCGAGGACGAGACGAGTCCGCCGGGCACGCCGAACCTCAAACCGGGCAGAGTTACGTGGGGGAAATCCACGGCGTACGTCAATAAAGGTTACGAGCAGGACGTGGACGGGGACGCGGAGGAGAGCGAGGACGTAAAGGTAAGAATGTGACTTAAAATAACAATATAAGTCCTGCTTCTCATGTTCTGTTTGTAGAAATGTTCTTAGATGTGATTATTGGTTGTTAACAGTCAGTAATTCTATCAATAAGTGAAAAAATACTAAAAATATAAAACAACACTTCATAAATATGAGCAAAACTAATATTTATTTTTCCCTAGAAGAGTTGCCAGTAAAAATAATATTTACGATTTTGCTATAAACTTTGAAGACAATCAATAAATGCAGAAGTTCCCAGGGTTCATACAGTCATGGAAAACCTGGGAAAGTCTTGAAAAATTACACTCCAATTTCAAGGTCCTGGAAAAGTTTTGGAAAAAAGAAAAAATATTGGGTTTTAAGATAAATTGCGGATAATTTCCTTTGACACAGCCCCGCTCTTGTTGAAAAGAAAGAAAAATCATGTTTTTATAAAGGTGTTCATAAAATTCAAAAGATCACGCAATGCAGTTACTTTATTGAACTGAAAACTGTGCTATTTTGTTTGAAACTGGAAAAAATATTGTACCTATATAATTTGAAATTTTAAGAAATTCTTGAAGTCTTTGCATTTTGGTCTTAATCAGTTCATAAAAGTTGATAGTTGCATGAAGTTTGTTAAACACGGTCATGGAAATGTTGAGAATTGTTTTGGAAAATTCATAGGAAAAGGTATGGAAAACCTGAAGTTAAGATCTGTACGAACCTTGAGTTACATAGGCTACTGATAGATGTTATAACAAGTAGGCTATAACTTGTTTGTAAGAGTAAATTAAACCAGTCTGACTAAAGTAGGTTCATATTCTAGCAAGATGCCACAAGATTCATCGTTACCACAGTTGTTATAGTCACACTCAACTTTATCAATAAAAGTTGAGACATAATTATGTCACGTTTTACAATGTCACGTCTAAAATTATGACTTTTGTTTTGGGTCAGATCCACAAAAGAGCCATTCTGACCGAAGTGTGTTTTAGTGTCACTCTCATATTGTTAAAGGACACATATTATGCAGGTTTTTTGTGTTGTTCTTGTTTATCAAACCTGCTCCCAGGCACCTCCACTTTGGAATGTCATGCATCAGAACCACTAAAAACAGAGCTGTGTTTCCCCCATCAAAAATTAAATTTGAGTTCTATCTAGACTGCAAAGGAAATTACACAGGGAACACAAATAAATCAATCTCCCATTACATGCTAAAGCTGCAGAAATGCTCAAATCGAGTCTGGATGGTTTATGGAGTTAAAAACAGAGCAGCAGATCTGAGAGATCTACCTATGACATCACAGATCATAAACATTCAGAACAGTGTTTTGGGGGAATGAAACATTTTTTTACTGACAAAACTTCAGCTGTGTTATTGATGAAGAAGAAATTTAGAGTAAGATTAAAAACTCAAAGTGGATTTTGCATAATGTGTGTTCTTTAATTTGTGAATACTATGAACTAGATTAGGTTATGTTTTGTTTTACAAAGTTTTGCAGACATCACTTTGTGACATTTTATCCACTGGGCAGGTCATCAGCCTCAAACCTTGTGTCTGAACTAATATTACTCTTGGTGTAAACACATTGGCAAACAGTGGTGTCAAGCATTTTTGCCTCAAGTGTAACTTTAACAAAGGAAAAATATCTCATTACGATTTATTTTTATTTTTTTCTGATGTGTAATGCAACTGAGACAGTTTGTGACTTGTGTCAGACTAAGTTCACATTTTAAAAAACTCAAGGAGAACTGACTGAAAGAAACATGTTTGTGCAGATTTAAGCTTCAGAGTTTGATGTTTTTATACAGAATAAAGTAGAAGATTTAGTTGTTTGTGAAGATAATTGCACTTGAGAAAGTTCAGTCTGTGTGCTTTGCTAATTACGTCTATTCAAATTTCAAGTTGATTATGTAATCTTTTAGCCCTGCCTCTGGTACAAAGCAAAACATCTGTTTATTATTAATATAGTATTAATTATATCAAACATATGTTCTTGTTTTGTTGATGAGTTTAAGTTATTATTAAGACTGTTTGCATGATTGAGCAAAACCATAATCCCTGTTATTGCAGAAGAAGTGCACAGCAGTGCTGTATGTTCTTAATTCTTCTGTTGCATCAACTTTAGCTTCCATCATGTGATCGTCACTAGTGTAGAAGTCTAGACTGCACTAATTGAGACCAAGACCGAGACGAGACCAGTGCCACAAGACCCAGACGAGACCAAGACCACTAAAGGTCAAGACCAAGAGTCTGAGACTTTTATAGACCGAGATAAGACCAAGACCACAATCTATCAAGACCAATCAAGACAATCTTTGTAATTTTACACAACTATCAGTGTCTACATGATCTTATTGTGCAGTAATTATTGCAAAATGTGTCTGGGACAGGTCACTGAGCTCCTGGAGCAGGATTAGCAGACCGTGGTGGTAATGAAATGTGGTCTCAGACAAGACCTAGTCCAGGATAAGACCGAGTCCAAATGTGCACGAGTCTGAGATTTCAGACCGGACTCAAGACCGGTCACAAGTATTACTACTCTATAGTCGTTAGTCTAAATTACATTTGCAATTTAAATGTATATTGCATTTTAGTCAAATTGCCCTGTACAAAAATACAAAGATAATTCACCTAAACACAGTAGTTTAAAAAAGAACAAATCTCTGTAACAATCTGCTTTTCTGATGAAATCATCATATTGTAGCTTTCTATTTCTTTAGTTTGTTCAAATGCATTTTTATACCTACTTCTCTCATTGGTCAGATTTTGTCCTGCTCTGAGTGAATGAGTGAGTGAGTGAGTGAGTGAGTGAGTGAGTGAGTGACAGCTGAATATAACCAATCACAGTGAAGTGCGAACTTTCTGAAACAGCAGATGAGATGATTTATAGAAAAATATACTACAACATAAATCATGATCAAATGTAAATTGTGATCTGGCTCCAAGAAAATCTGAATTTATATACAGTAAAGGAAAACAAGACGGTGTAGTCCCTCATTCATCCAGGAGTGATCCATAGTAGAAGTCTTCAAAGTAGTCATCAGGGGCCTCATTTATAAAGCTTGCTTACGCCTTACGCAGTGCGTAAACCTCCCTCTGCGCCAAAGGTGGTATTTATAAAAGCTCCACTAGGCGCAGGATGTTGATCAGCTCTGCGCAAACTGGAACCCATGTGTGCGCTGTACGCAAAGGCTGGAGACACGGGGAAAAGACGACACTCGTGGAGAGAAGCAGAAGTGATGAGAGTTTGAGGAAGTGTTTGATGGAGGGAATAATCATTTTATGCAAATATTGCATTTATATTTATGCCTTAAAGCAGATGTTGACCAACACAGACAAGGGCTGTTTATTCCTCTCATTTTTATTACAACACATGTATGTAAGCCCGTGCGCACTCGTGCACAAGCTCGTGGCACTTGTGCGTGCGCGTGTGTTGATTATGGCTCTAATGCCGCTGAATCTGTGAACGTATTTATGAAACAACGATCGAACCTGAAAGAAAACTCCTCCCTCAGCACATTGGCAAGGTTTTGTTTAATAAATAATTAAAGCCTACCCTTCTCAGTCTAACAGGCTAAGTAAAGGAAATGTCTAAAGTGTCTGTGCCACGGGCGCGCACGTGCAGTCAAAGAAGCAACAAGAGTGTCACACGTCCCGTTCTCGCCTGTAACGCTGCCTGTTCCCTGGCTTTGGCTCGTTCAGGGAGGGCATCTGTGTCACCCTCGCGCGCTCGTAAGCCTCGTTGCTTTGACCATTCATTCAGACTTCCGCGTGCACGTAGCCTATATAGGCCTATGTGAGTGAATAAGGCCAAATCTCAAGAACATTCTGTTAAACACATCTGAGTCATTCAAAACGTGAGCCTAATTTGAGGGAGAAGTTATCTTTTTCATTCACAATTTATAGTAGTAAACCCACATGGGACAGACGAGCTGCTGCTGCTTGGTCCGTCTCCCTCTGGCTCCTCCCTCTTTGCCTTTCCCGTGTGAAAAAACCCACTGATTATCGCCTCATGTCTATTAAAATATTATTCACGAGTCACCTTTCATGGTGAATTGGAGGTGTGGAGAGGGCGTGGTCTGACGTTGCTTCACGTGCGCAGATTCTAGAAGCAGGTGGGATTTATAAAGCACAGATTGCGTGGAGGAGAGCGCACGGAGGCTTTTATAAATATGGACTTTGCGTGGTGCACGCCACCTGTGGCCACTAGGTGTACACACTTGCTCAGCAAAAATCCTACGCAAACCTTTATAAATGAGGCCCCTGGACAGTGTGAAGATCAAGACTTTCGGATGAGAGTCAAAACGTCTTGATCTTCGAAACACTGTCCAGATGACTACTTTGAAGACTTCTACTATAGTAAAGGAAAACCTAAAATATTCATCATTCAAACAATATTTACTCTGAAAAGCAGTGTTCAGCAGCTCCTACAGCAGTGGTTCTCAACCTGTGAGTTGCAAAGTTGTTTCTACGAGTCCCTGAGGATGTGGTTATTGTACTTGGTGTGGAAAGTTTGAGAACAACCGTCTTATCCACTGTTCTAAAGGAAAGTTCTTTTCATGAGGTCACTTTTCTGTTTGGGAAACGTCAGCCTGATTTAGATCATTTGGTGAGTCACATGTTTGTGGCAAAACTCACTGAATCAAAGTTTATTGTTAAAGGAGACCTATTATGTAAAATCTACTTCTGAGTTTTAACCATGTTACATCTGAGTGTCATTAGTTTACCCAAAGTTGTATTTGGATTGATTCATGCATGTTTGAGTAATCTTGTATTGTCCTGATGTTCCAGTGCTTAGAAACCCCCATCTTCACCTACCACCTATCCCCTCCCACTTGTCTATATTTACTTGCACTTAATCAAAAGTCAGATTCCAACTAAAAAAGTGAGGTTCAAAATGGTCAAGTAGCAACTTTCCAACAACAAAAATAGTAATTTAAAATCTGTGGCTTATTTTGTGTTTTACAACCAGAAAGTGAGTTATTGATCTGCAAATGCCATGGTTTCTTCCTAAATATACAGAAAAATCACAATAGCTCTAATTTAATTGGTGGAGCTTTTTTCACCCCTAACCCCGGTCTCACACTGGATCCAGTCCGTACTCCGGTCCAAAACACGGCGCAAGTGTTCCTTGTTTACATATCCATGTGCCAGAGGCGTAAACTCCCCGAGACTCCAAGTTGAGCGTGAATATCCGTGAACTCGTGGTCTCGCGAGGCCAACAGAGTTCGTACATACGCATGCATAATCTGGAGGCAGTGTGAGTGATGACTGGACCCAGACGGATCTGGATCTGGACTGGAGGCAGTGTGAGCCCGGATATAACAGTGCACATCACTGAACATTTCTGTTTTAGTTTTCAACTGTAGTCCCTGCAGGGCTGCACGATATACCGACGATATTGAATCATATCACAATATTTCCATCTGTAATTAGCTTGTTTCTATTTTGTAGTGTCTACAGTGTTTCCCACAGATTTCAGAGACACTCTGGTGGAATGAGGCCTCAAATTTTTGAGATCCTGTGTGATCCGTAGGTCCAGGATGTGCTTATCCAAACTACAATCTTGTGTTGGTAATGAGTTTTGCAATGTGAAAAGGCCTCGCCTTAACGAAGCACCAAGAGGAAACTGCTGCTCAGCCCATGTTGCCCAATGATTTCATCACAATTCTGTTCATTCTCACATTAATGACACGGATTAAGGCTTTATGCCCAAACCCACTGACTAGGGCAGGGCGATAATATACCGTTGGTGATAATATCGCTAAAAAAAATTTTGTGTGAAAATTTGTGATATAATTGTATGCACACAGAAACTTCAGCCAAATACTTCTAAAGTCTAGAAACTGAGTGACTTTGCGCTGATGCAGAGGCTAAAACAGAACAAGAAAAGATGTGAGAAGTGAAACGGAGCTGAAAAACAACAAAATACAAAAGAAATGACATGCAAAGGCAATCTTGCATATATATTGTGACTTATATAGTTATCGCATATATGTTTGTATCGTGATAACAATTTTATGCCATATCGTCCTGCCCTACCACTGACAATATTTTCACCCACAGAAGCTATTACAAGCCACCGAATTCCGCAGAAAAAACATGAACTTGGCAGCATCTGTTAGTGGCGTGCTGCTTACCTGTGTGTGTTTGGGTTGAGAGAAGCTGGACTGGTGCTGGAGCGAGCGGGGCAGAGTTGGCGCTCTGGCCTCAGAGCAAGGAGGTCCTGGGTTCAATTCCCAGTCGACTCGGGGTCTTTCTATGTGGAGTTTGTGTAGGTTTCCTCCAGGTGCTCAGGTTTCCCCTACCTCTAAAACATGTCCATTAATGCCTCCCCTGCAAAAAAAAATCTGAATCTTAGTGGGTTAAAGAAAGATTAAAACAAAAAAACAACACATTTGTCAAAAAGAGTCTATGGCAGCTAAAAATAGACAATGGCAGCTCACCATTATATGTGTGTGGGAAACACTGCTCTATGTGACCGGGCCTGTGTGTATGTAGAACAACTGAACTGTTAAGGCCCACACAGCTTATTGATTATGGTTAAATAATATTATAATGTAATCTTACAATTGCATCTAACATGAAATCTTGAGGTGATTGTAAAACGTCTGTCAGGCTCTCTAAATATTAAATTGGGTTACTGTTGTTCAGTCTTATCAGTCATTTTAGAGGATTAAAGACAGACTTGTTTAACATAATGAAGTGAAACCATGAGGTGTAGTTAGTCTTAGGGTTGGGCAATATTGTGATAAAAATCTAATCGTGAGCTTACGTCTGTGACAATCTGCTTTTTTGATGAAATCGTCATATCGTGATTTCCCTTTTCTCTATTTGAAGCATCTGTGTGTTTAAATAATAGACTTTTTTTTTCCCAAATTATTACTCTTAGTCTCAGAATTGCCAAATCCAAGTCTTTATAGCGACTTTGGGCTTCTTTTTTAGAAGTCTCTTTTGGACTCCGGTTTTAGTTGGTAAAAGGAATGAATTTTAGCAATCTTTCGTTGATTTATGAAATATATCAAATTAATAAATGGAACATGGATTTTTAGCATGTTTTCATATCTAAAGTTGTTATTAATGTAAGACAAACACATGATTTGGCAAAATCCCAAACACTAGTTTTGCAGCAACACACAATGTTCTAATTAATCGATTTCTTTATATACTTTTAAGGGCTGAGGTTGCTTGTTTCTCTGAAAATCTGGCAACACTGGTCAGATTTCGACAGCTGCTGGATTTAGCTATTGATGTCAATTGTATTTACCTCAGAGACTATAGGAAAATAGACGATCTACAAGAATCGTGATAACATCGAAATTGTGACCTGGCTCCAAGAAAATCGTGATGTTAATTTTTGCCATATCGCCCAGCCCTAGTTAGTCTCATAAGTACAGTACCACGGTAAAAGTGCAGGGAAAGTCAGCAGGTTTGTTTATATTCAAAATAACTAACTTGTGCACTTATGAGCTTCTCCTGTTCAATTCATTTCTTTTGTGTTTTCACTTAGACTCTAAAAGGAATAAACACAAGATCAGACAGTGAACAGCGAGTTTTAGTAGAATGTCTCCAAAAATCAGAAGAATATTTCACCAAAGTGTGTTTATAAAGAGACATGTTTGTGTCTAAATGCTAACGCTAACAGGAAATGCTCATAAACACAAAAGTTAGCTGGGTTTTTTTTTTTAATAAACAAACCCACAGACATCCATGAATGTTATATGCATAAATATCGACCATTAACATCTTTTCATGACTTGTTAGTTAAAAATATGTCCAGAACATCGATAAACAGGATTATAGCTAGCCAGTTAGCTTGATGCTCTCTAGCACTGTAAGTTGCAGTTACAGTGCTAGATAGCATCAAGCTAACTGCTAGCTACAGTGAACTCAAAGCAGACACATTTTGAACACTCACCGCTCAGATAAACGCCTCCAGATGTTATTTCTTTATAAAATATTTCTTGTAATCTTGACTCCAAACGATTGTCCACATGTGAAATAATCCATGATGATTTGTTGTTTTGTTAACAGGCAGCTCGTGTCGTGTTGTTGTCGTCTTTTTTGACCAGAATCTCCTCCAAACTGACGCTAACGCTCACTATTTATACGGCCTGTTTCTGTCACTGGTTTGATCTGTGCTAAAGTTATCGTTTATTCTGGTTTATTGGGTTGAGTTGAGTTAAATTCCGGCGCTACTCTAGTTCATTAAAACTGTTTGTCTGGTGCTGCGTTCAGGTGCAATCCGGCATCACAGACTCATGACACAACACAGATATCTATAGATGCTGCTGTGCTAAGTATAAAATATGCGCTGTGTAACTTTTTGGTCAAAATAGACTTGAATAAAAGCTTGTTTTGCCATTCAGATTTCTTTGTTGCATTAAATAAATAATAAAAAAGGTCGTCTTTACTTTGAGTGAGCCTGCATCACCACAAAATGGCCTGGAGGAGTACAGTATGACACAAAATTATTTTAGACCCAGAATGTGTCTGGTTTTAGCTTTAGAATTCTAGTGATTTGTTTAGTTGACTTTTCACCTCGAGAAATTTACACTGTGCACCTTTAACCGAAGTGTAAATTAGATGAGACGGTTTCTTCTAGAGCAGGGGTCTACAACCTGCGGCTCGAGAGCCACATGCGGCTCTTTAAAGATGTCAGTGCGCTCTTTGAGATTTGATTGAGAATGAGGAACTAAACTAGAAAAAAAAGTTCAATTACATTCTATTTTATTCTATTTACAGTATATGTTTATTTTAAATTAGCAGTTGCTCAGTGCAAATGTTCCCAAACTTTTCAGACCAGGACCCCTACGTTTGTAATCATTTCAAGTTAGAAAATCCTTAAAAATTGGTCCAAATGTATTCATTTTAGTCCTTTTTGCTTTATGTGACCAAAATTCACTCAGACAAGCTACTTTCAGTCAAAAAACTGGATAAATACCAGGCTATAGTTGCAAAACTACATCTTGAAATCATCTAGTGACCCTGATTTTTCTTTGCGGCCCCCACTTTGGGAATCACTGACTTAGTTTGTAAACTGGTTATTTAATCATTTCTAAATGTATTGATGACTGGAGTTGACCTCACACAATGTTTTGTTTTGGAAAATTCACTTAATAAATGTTTGATGGTTTGTTTGTTTGTTTTTGTTATAAATACAGTTGCGGCTCTTACTAACTTTGATTTGGTTTGAATTTGGCAAATGTGGCTCTTTTGCTGTTGAAGGTTGCAGACCCCTGTTGTAGAGGGTCTAAGATTTAAAACAAGGTAGGCCGACAATATGCCCGGAATATTGGAGGCATATTAACCAGATTTTGTCTGCTGCATCAGTCCGGCTCTAAAAAGACGTTTATTTTATCTTAAAGGAAACATTTTGTGTTTTATGTATTCATTAAACTCTGACATCAGTGTTTCTCATACTGTGGTACGTGTACCACTGGTGGATTTTTTTTTTTTACTTATTTAACATTTAGAGGAATAATTCCTTGAAATAAATCATCTTATTTTTGAGGGAGTCCTCAAGTGGAAGCCTGGAACTCTGACACTGTTTCAGTTCCAGTGTTTGTTTCATTAAGAGTGCATGTGTCAAACACAAGGCCAGGGGGCCTAATTTGGCCATCCACGTCCTTTTATGCGGCTTGTGAAGTCTTATAAGGTTTATTTTAATCTATGGAGCTCAACAGTGACCAGCAACTACCTGGTTCAACAAGTACGGCCTCTCATGTTAAATCTTCAAAGAGGTTTAGAAATATATATATATTTAAAGTTTGAAAACAGGCTTTTCTATGTTGAGTTTCTATCTTCTTCCTTTGTCAGTGAAGGTTCCTCCAGGTGTTGCAGTTTCCCCCCTTCTAGGATTCACATTTTAAGTTTCCTTGGGCCTTGTCTTAGTTTAAAAAAATGTTGAAATGTTTTCCTATAAGTCAGGACTTAGAAAGTGAAAATTGTCTTTTGATGGAACTTGGTGTAAAACTTTGAGAAGCACTCTTGTAGATCATTATCTTGTTCATTTTAACATTCAAAATGTATCTAAAACTGGTTAGAAATATAAACTGGTCCACTGACTTCCTGTTTAACCCCGCAGAACTGATAAGCCCCGCCTCTTTATTGTGATACGCCTCTATTTTGTAACTGTAACAGCAACAGATTTAACTTATTTTCATTGTTAAAAAGCAGCTTCATGACATTTTTTAACTCTCTATGTTTTACTCAGAACCTGAATTTTCTTGGGTAATCATAAGTAAAGACAGACAAGTGGGCGGGGACAGGTGGTAGGTGAAAACAGAGCTTTTCTGACCGCTCAAGCATCAGCTGAATGACAATAAAAGATTGCTCAAACATGCATGAATCAATCTAAACACAACTTTGAGGCAAACAAATGAGAAACACTGCTAGAAAAGTGGATTTTACTTGATATTTTTTTCAACATTAACTTTGAAATTCTCTTTTTTTTACAGCACCACGAGCAGAACGTGGACGCGCCGGGCGACGAAGAGGAGCTGGAAGACATAAAGCCAGCCATAAAAGAACTAGATTTGTATCCACCGGAGGAACACAAAGACAACAAAATGGAGGACTTGAAAGAAGACTTAACATCAGACAACATGGAGGACGCAAACTCGGCGCTCTGAGTTCAACTGGAGCTGTGTTTTTCCGTCTGTGGCACAAAGCAGCGTAAATAGTGGTGCGTAACATGAGCCTCCGTGAAGGAAAAACAATCCTCCACACAATCAGGTCGACTTTGCAAATTTGCACTTTAAGTAAACAGGGATTTCAAATGTACATAATAAGCTTGTTTGCGCAGAAATGTTCATATGTAGATAGATGACTGTATAGAATGTTTGCTTTTACATAACTATAGACTGACGTACGAAACTGTGACGATTCAGGGATGTTTTACTCGTGTCTTTGTACAGTTTACACAATGAAATATGAAGACTTGTAGCTGTAGAAAAAGCTGCTCACTACCGATGAAGGACTGGACCTTTTTAAGCACTTTGTACAGAAAGTTATAATAAAGATTATTAATGAAGGAATGAACTTGAGCTGTGTTTTATGAGGGCAACACTAAAGCAGATTGCAGATATATATATTTTTGGTCAATGCCTGATGATGTCAGATCTCAGAAGCTAAGCAGGTTTGGCCAAGGCAAATTTTGAATGGGAGACTTTGAAATCTCGGGTGCCACAATGGGACAATAGAGGTGTATGGAAGGGCTGAAGGCACAAAATGGCAGCCTCACTTCATTCAGTCTGCCCTCGAGCATACGGTATGTAGACTATATATCTATATATAACACAGGTTTCCAGGACCTTCTTACTATCCGATCTAGTGGCCACACCTGCTTGTCAAAGCCTGATCCCGTCAGATCTCAGACGCTAAGGAAGTTAGGGCCTGGTTAGTACTTGGATACCGCTGGAACACCAGGAGCCACAGTGGGACAACAAAAAGTGGAATGTCGTTAGTCCTTGGGCAAGACACTTAAACCACATTGCCTCAGTGTCTGTGTGGTCTGAGTGGATCCCTGATTGTGAAGCGCTTTGAGTGTCTTGCAAGGTGGAAAAGCGCTATATAAATAGAGACCATTTACTATCTGATCTAAGTGGCTCTGTGCACAGAAGTCAGTTGGCTTGTTTAGTTTTGAAAATGCTAACATTTTGCTGGCATGTTCCTTTTCTGTTTAGTTCATTTCTATAAGGTTACTAACCTGGCTCACTCCAGATGGATATATGTTGAAATTTAATTTGAGTTCTTCTACATTATCCATCTGGAACTCCTGATGCTCAAAACGTTCAGGAAAAGGTGGGACGTTAAGTGAAATACTTCATGCTGATGGGTGAATTGTCAACTAGTGCCCACCTAACTTAGAACGGTACATCTTTTCCATCAAAAAATGCACAAAGCGCATCTTTCTGCTCTTGTTTCAAAAAGTAAATGGTGAGTATTTGGGCTAAAACAATGTCAAAAGCAGCAGAAGCACATACATCTATAGGAGCATTCATCTTTGTTTAGCTTGAATCAGACCCTTCAGTGCTAAGAGCCTATCAACTCACCCTGCTGTACTGTGATTGGGACTTAGAACCATATTGCTGTGATGTAGTATGTATTGACAACAATATATATGCGGCACACCTGTGGTCAAACTGTAAGAGAGCAGAAGGAAGCTCAATGTGGCACAATAACTGTTTAAGGATTTTATTTAAAAGGCCAAGATGGAAAATGCAAGCCACCATTATTATCCGAAGCCTGACTAATATGAAACTGAGGGCCACAAGATCCCGGTCTGAACTGTGGAGACACTGGTGCATATGTTGTAATGTGGTGCGTTGTGTTGCTCTGGTCAAGCTCGCAGACAACATTTTTTGTATTGAAGTTGAATCAGAAAGCTTGTAGGGAACACTGTTTATGCATCTCTGCTCAAAAGTTACTTAGTGTCAAACCGCTTGGCTGAACTGTGATACGGCTGTGGTTGATTCACCATTGATGCACAAACTATTGTATAATTTGTGTGTCTCTTGAAGGGCTTTTAGCTTCGGTTGAGTTTCCGGACAGATCATTTCTCTGAGCTGCAGATGGAAACTGTTCTTGTCTCTGTTTGCTCCCTTCACCGTCTGCGTTTCTGTCAACAATATGACTCTGCAGTGTTCTGGACCGCACTGACACGACCTGCATTCAGAGGCAGCTTTGGTCACTGATTGTCCTTTAGCATGTTAACAATCAGAGGTTAACAATCATGACTTAGACTCGAGTCAGACTTGAGTTACTATTTTGATGGCTTGAGACTTGATTTGGACTTAATGTTTCCCCTAACAAAATCAACTTTTTAATACAAGCTTGAACATGTCCCTCCACATTTCTTTATGTGTAACAAGAATTTTATTTTGAATAGGACACAACTTCCTCTCATAAATCCTTCACACATGGTTAGTATTGGCATGTTTTCATTTTTGGTTGCAATTTCGGCATAAAAAACACTTCCTACAAACAGCAAAGTGAAACTGGTGAGGACCACACAAGCTCAGCCAATCAGAACGCTGCATTTAGCTCCTGACGAGAACTAAAATTCAACAGACAGTACACAGTGGTCTTATGTTTTCACAGTGCTGTATCAACAGTATCATTGTAAAGTAAAAGGTTACTTATTTACAAATAAAAGTTAATTACTCAAACTTTAAAAACGTGAAACTAAAAGTAGAGGACTTGGACTTGACTTGGACTTAAAGTCAGTGACTTGAGGCACTTGTAAAGCAGTGACTGTTAAAGAAAATATCCAGTGTAAGGGCGGTGTAAGAGACAGCTTAGGATGACTGACGTGAACAATCTGTAGAGGGATTTTGTGTTTATCAACACGAGTAATGTGCGCACCCTGCCTGTAGAAAGAGCCGCGCTCATAGACACAAACAGTGGAAACAAGTTGGAAAAGGTCCGTTGTCAGCCAAAAGAGTTTATCTGTGTGAAAACAAAAGTTCTGCTGCTAAATCAACATTAGTGAATGAAATTCAACCCTACAACCCTTAAAAGTTACATTCAGGTGAAAAACGGCAAGAAAACACTGTCTCAAGCTTCAGGAGACAGACGTCTGTCAGACCGGTTCAGACCTGATTAAAACAGTTAGCTGTCGTCCTGTTTTGTTGTTTTATTCAAAGAAGTTTCCCCATGTAAGCAGATGGAGAGGAGCTCTTTCTTCATAACGCATGCGCAGTAGGGCGGAAAAAGTGACGTCGACTGAAAATCCCTCTATACAAGGGGTGCCCAAGCTTTTTGGCCGGGCAGGCCAAGTTTGACTCCCGGGGCCACTTTGGGCACCACTGGTCTTTACTAGCTGGTCTGTGTGACTTATGTTCGATCTCACAAGAAAGTGTACATTTACAACGACAGGACATGTAAATTATGTATGATTAGCACAAGTTCACGGCTGTTTTGCATAATTATGCTACACGTCGCAGTCCCAGTTCATTTCTATGGTGGTTGTTAAGATGTGTTCTTGTTTTTGAATATGAACAAAATCCTGATGCTAATCTTAACTACCCAAGCCCCAGACCTAACCTTACCCATTTTAGTAACTTGAAGCCTAAACTTACCTATTTCATCTAAGAAAAACACATGGCTTCAACCAAAACTCGTGTCATTTTTACGCTTTTTCATATTGTGCTGAATGTAGGGCGTAAAAAAGTACGCAAAAAAGTTGTGAAATCGTGCTCATAATATGCTGTTTTTTGTGTTGTGGTAATGTACGCTTTTCTTGTGAGACTGTGTTGTATGATCAGTGCTTAACAGTGCGAATATTACGGTAAATAAATCTACTTGTGCGTGTTTGATGATAACAAAGGTTCACTAGATTTTTTTTTCTTATGTTTTTTCACAATCAACATTGACACCATGGAGACTCATTCAGAAATGTCAGAAGAAGGTGCCTCAGATCGTGTCTGTGCAGGTCGTGTCAGTGCCGTCTCCAGGTCTGCAGCTTCCCCTCCGTGTCTCTGTTTGCTCCTGTCACTGGTCTGACTGGTCTGACTGATGCTGTGATGATGTGTAAATATTCACTCAGGCAAAGACCAAACACTGGGAGAGAACGAGGAGTCAGTTATTATGACATGAGAGCAGACAAAAGTTTCAATCAGGTCCAAAAGAAGTTATATTATCAGCCTCTGAAATAGACTGAGAATAAACTTATTTGCTTATCTTTTAAAACAATTTACATAGCATCAGTTTTAGATTTTTTTTAATCAGTAAAGTGCCTGCAGTATAGTAAGCTATTTATGTGTCTGAAATAAGAATAAGATGCTCCTCAGCTATCTAACATGTGGAGTTCCTCAGGGGTCTATTCTCGGCCCTGTTTTGTTTTCTATTGGATACTTTCTTTTGGGTCAGTTTCTACTTTTGTTTCATTTATGCTTGTGACTGTCAGATCTTTTTTACCTCTGAATGTGACAGTTTATTAGCGTAGCAGTCAAAATCACATTATTTGAGACTAGAATTAGCCCTGCAGCAAAAAGTAATGCATTTAACAGTTTTAAAAATCTACTTCTTTTAAACCCAAATATGCCTTGTAGCTCATTGTAACTTGATTTTCTTTATTGCATGTCCACTTTTATATGTTCTAGATCAGGGTGGGCAATCCAGAGCCGGCTCGTTATATAGGCAGTATAGGCAAATGCTAAGGGCGCAGAGTGAGGAGGGGCGCCGGCCGATGCTCCAATGCTGAGCTGACGTCTGATACATGCATCTGATCATTCACAGCACTAACGCTGTTCAAAGACCCTGGCTACAGTTTGGAGAGAACACTATCCAGTGTGGTGAACCGGAGGCTGCATGCGCCTCTTGACTGTCCGAGTGAATTTGGCTCATTCAGAAACATTTGCGTCTCCGCGCTCTCTCTCTCTCTCTCTCTCTCTCTCTCTCTCGGGAAGCTGCGTGCGACGTGTCAGTGCAGAGTCACAGCAGAGCTGTTTAACAGACATATCGTTTTTTGAGAAGCAAAGAAACGACCAGTGATATTCTGTGAAACGGGAGCTTCATTTTGATCTAAATTTTGTGCAATCGTCTTATATAGGGAGAAAATGTCCAAATGTACAGTGAATAAAACGTGTGCAAGAACAACGGCGAAAAAACGGCGCACCGCGGAAATGTTGAATGTGGCCTTACAGATTTTATTTTTGTCTGTATTGTGACATAAAACACACTGACTGTCAAAGTGCTTACAACAGCAGCAGCAGCAGTGTTTCTCTGCTCTGACACACAGGAAGTCCTGAGTCAGTCTCCTAAAAGCTCAGTTTTACAGGGGTGGAGCTAAGGGGGGCATCTGGGACTGAGGCCTAAATTGGTTCTTGAGATCCTCCATTAGATTTTTATTTAACTGAATCATGTCTTTTAATTATAGTAAAACTACATAATATTAAAAATATCACATCTTAAAACTCACCAAAATGCAGGAAATTGACAGAATTTTAAAAATTCTCAGACCCCCTGAATTACTAAAAACCTTGTTAATCAAATCAAATCAAATAAACTTTATTTATAAAGCGCTTTTCATACATAAAATGTAACACAAAGTGCTTCACAGTGCATTAAAACAATCCCGCTCGCCTCCACCCCCACCCCAAGACAACCCCATACATGTACACACCCTCTACCCCTCCTCCCACCATACACCGCCCCAACCCCTTTTCCAACACGCATACACAACAAGCACACTCCAAACACTAAAATACATTCACATACATTTGGCCGGGTACAGGTGGACCAAAGAAAGCATCATCAGAGGAGCTGTCTGCACCAGGAGCAGAGCCACCGCAGCTACAGGACAGCAGCCCAGGGCCCAGAGAGAGAGATGAGGTCAAGACCAAACCTCCAGGGCCCATGAGCCAGAGCCCAGCAGCACAGCCGCCACAGCTCTGGTGCAGAGGCTCCTCAGAGGAAACACTGGAAACTAAAGTGAGAAGAAAATTTAAATTGATAAAAAGGTAAATACAAGCAAACTAAGAACTAGAGTGTAAATATGCTTTAAATATAAAAAAAAATAGATATATACTAAATAAATACATTTAAAACAATAAATACTAATTAAAAGCTAAGCTAAAAAGATGGGTCTTGAGCCTGCTCTTAAAAACCTGAATGTTCTCTGCGGCCCTGAGGTCCTCCGGCAACTNAGACACTCAAACAAACAGCCTTTTCTCGTGTTGTTCAGCTTGCCGCCAATACGTTTAACTACTTCTGCAACCAACGCGTCACTGATCGCCATTTTGACGTCACGGCGACATCCCTATATAATTAAATAATGTTTAACATTCAAAAATACTGTGTTAATAATTGAAATGTGAAATATAGTTTAGTATATTAATTTAATAATAATATGTATTAGACCATAAAAGTATATTTATGGATTTCCTTATTTAATTTAAAAAAACTGAAAAATATATTAAATTTTTTTAATATTTTGAATTAAAAATAAAAAAGTATTTTAAACCTTATTTTATTTGTATTGTTGTAAAAGTATTTTGAATTAGTTTAGTCCCAAATCTGATTCCATAGGTCGACTACTGGGACCTTTTCTGCAACAGACAAAGAGAGAAAAACATGGAGCAATATTCTATCTATCGTGTCCCACCCCAAATGATACTTCCTCTTCATGTGACCTGTCTCAGACACATTCTAACAACAAACCACCAATCTCACTTAATAACTGTACCATTAATGGAAATGCCCAGTTTAATCATTAAATCTAAGTGGGATCTTTTATCTTTGATTTGAAGGGTTGATATACTGTATTTACTGTAACCTCATTCAATATTTAATCTCATTAAATTAATTTACATTTGTTGTTTATTCTGTATAATGGGCTCCGTGAACGGAATTTCAGTTGGCTGCGTACGTTCAAAAATGCTAACTTCTGTATGTACGACCACTTCCTGTTAGCGTTAGCATTTAGACCAAAATTATGTCTCTTTTTAAACGCACAAGTGTCCTTTGGTGAAAATATTCCTCTGATATGTAAAGTCTTTAATATGTTTTCTGTAACATTTACCACAACTGTCTGATCTAAAGAGGATTTATTTGTTTTTTCTATGAGGTTTTCACTACATCAGTTTAAACGACTAAATCCTCTTTAGATCAGACAGTTGTGGTAAATGTTACAGAAAACATATTAAAGACTTTACATATCAGAGGAAATTTCACCAAAGGACACTTGTGCGTTTAAATGTAAATAGTGTCTGGATGGTGTGACAGTCTTGTTGAAGTGCATGAAGTTTTATGAAATGCATGATTGGATGAGAGAATGATTTAACTACTTTTGTATGTAAATATGTATTTTATTGGCATGTACGCCATCTTTAAGAACAACCTGTCCAGGGACTCCAGGTGGAAATTAGCAACTTTGCTACAACCTGGCACAAGCATCTCTCCTCTTTTGTATAGGATAATGTTTTTTGTGCACTGTCCCTGATAAATAAACTAATAAACTAAACTAAAAAACTAAAAAGAGACATAATTGTGTCTAAAGGCTAACGCTAACAGGAAGTGGTCGTACATACAGAAGTTAGCATTTTGAACGTACGCAGCCAACTGACATTAGGTGCACGGAGCCCATTACTGTCGTGTCAATTTTCGTCCGGAAGACCAGATTCGTCCGGAAAGTCCTTTTTAGGTCAACGACGCATGCGCAGACCGAAATTACGTCTTTTAAACACATTATTTGTAAGTGTACAGTTAATATTATTTCTTTATATTGATATTTATGAATGTATCTTGCAAAAGTTTGCCAATAGAAAGCCCAAAACGGCACATTTATTTATTGCCATTTTAAGCTAGCAGATAGCAGCCGGAACTAGCCTAATGAGGCATTTACGGCTTTAAACGGTAAAAATCTCATTATACAATCATTTGCTTCGTTAAATTCTGTAAGGGAATTTTGTGTTTAATAGATTAGTTTCGTCTGTACTTAATTACAATTTCTTTACGAATAAAACAATGTAAAAGAAATAAGGCTAACGGTACGAATCGGGTCTTCCGGTACAAAAAAGGACGTGACACCCATTATAAACTAAATTAACAACTTATGCATTCTACCTTTTCATGGCAACAGTTGCTATAATTTCTTTAAGCTGAGCTCATCACTATAACTACAGCCAACCAAATGTAAACAACTTCTGTCAGTGTGGAGGAACTAGATTTGTGTAAAACACAGAAATAACTAATATCTCAAACATTACCATATCATAAACTAAATTTTAATGTTCACAGATGAGCTATTCCACTTTGTAGCCGTGGTATAAGCGCAATAAACAACGAGGAGCCGTGCGTTATGCAGTTTTAACACACTCCACGTCGTGCGTTAAAACTGCATAACGCACGGCTCCTCGTTGTTTATTGCTTACTTAAAAAACACAATTCTGCTTTTGTTTAGCTAAAGCTGGGCATACACTGTGCGATTTTGCACGATTTTAATACGTACGAAATTATCTCCAAACTCACACTGTGCGATAGAATCGTATACGAGAAGAGCGCGACCTCACGACGGAGGTGCGCACACAGTGCGGAGCGATAAACGCATACGTTCAACCTGCTCAGACTGTGCGAGGGATCTGAGCCAGAGAAGTGTGTGCGCAGCAGCGCTGGGATACAGCCGTCACCAGCCGCTCTCATTCAGAGCTTTTCTCCCCCCTTATCACGTCATGTATGCTAGCGTACGTCACTCCGCCACTGTTTTGTCCTGCAGCAAAATGAAGTTGTACCGTCAACAGAAGATGCGACGAGTTATTTTAATATTTTGAGCTGGATGAGAGCGTGAAGCCGAAGTGTATCTTTGTGGTTTGATTCACTAAACCTCGGACCTCGCTGGCCTGATGGACTTTCAGTTTCAGCTGTGTTTTGGACTAAATAAACTTTTTTGGAAACGAAACAAAGGACAGCGCACATGAAGACGGTGTTTTACTTCAGTCTTTGAATAAGAAAGGTCTGTCATGGGTAAATCTGATTTACGAGCGTCTGACTGCTGTATGTGCCCGTGTTGCGTGTGTTGCTTGATGTAGGCTATGTGGAGAAAACCTGGCGCGTGTTGTTAAGAGTTGTGCTGGTGTTATGGCATGGTGTTATGATTGTGGTTTCATGTACATTGATACGCTATATTCTTTGTGAAAGTGGCTGTGTTGTCAATAGTTGCTGATGTTGATTGTGCACAGTGGGCTGAGTTGTTTGGATGCTGCCGTGTAAGCTTCATATTTAGGCTGTGCGCTAAATGGACACGGTAGAAGCGCATTGCTATCTTCTTATTCTGAATACAGCGTGTTTGAACACCAAAAACATAACAAAACTGTTAGCCCTGCTTGTTTAAAGTGTGTTGCACTTATGTCTTTGTGTGCGTGGGGATTTGTTCAGAACCTTCGCGAAGTTGGCCCCTCATTCACGGAGGTTTGTTCAGGTGTGCTAGTTATCTTTGTACACCTCTGTGCTAGCATACACGCTGTTTTCCCTGCTTCAGCAGCGCCTGGACCCTGCGACACACGACAAATATCAAACATGTTTGATGTTGCTGCGATGCTACGATCAGCGGTCGTGCGTTCATCGTAAGCAGGTTATCGCAGCTCGTAGCCCCACAGACACTGCACGAATTACTCGTACGGAGGAGCCGAATTTTGCTACGATCTTGAATCTGTCGTGCGACAAAAATTCGTGGCAAAATCGTTTCAAAATTCGCACAGTGTAAGCCCAGCTTAAGACAGAGAAAAAACATTTAAAAAATGTCCCTATATTTATTAAATTTATACATTTGCGACAGAACAATTGGTACCACTTTATATTAACTACACCTTAATTGGCCTTAGTAAACCAGGAATAAAGCATAAATACAACCTTAATTATTCATTAACAAATGGTGAATTAATGAATGCTTAGTAACTAATAAACTAAGGTTAAGATTTAGAGTTAGGGAGCAGGATTTGGAGTAATTAAGTAGTTACTAAGCATTAATAAACTTTTTCATCTGTTAATTAATCATATGTTCATGATAAATTAAGTCTTTATCAAGGTGTTATTAATGATTTATTAAGTCTATTTGTTTTGTAGTTATTCTTAAAGAGAAACTAAACTCAGAATCAACTTTTTTTCACTGTCAGACTGTGTATATGGGGTCAAAATTGAATTATCTACTGTTTCCAGGCCTTTTTTGGACATTTTGTGCAAACTCGTTCATTTTGGAGTTATGGGTGCAAAAACCGCGGCTGTACTGCCACTGGGCAAACGCTGTCACTGCATTTTCAGTACCCTCCGACGTAACAGTGTATTGACGAGGCAGACGAGCCGCCCAGATGATTTATCTAAACTCCTCCTCTGACATCGCTGCTGTGGAGAGTTCCAAAGAGATCACCCGCTGCGCTGTGACATCAGCCGTCATGTGGCTCAGCTTGTTGAGCGAGTGGCGCGTTGTGCTGCGTTGTGCTGCCACTAGTTCAACGATGCGCTGGTTCGAAGCTCGTGCTTGTGTTTTTCATTTTTGATTTTCATTTTTATCAAATACTCACATAATAGACTCATGTATAGACTAAAGCAAAGGTTTCATACGTATGATTTGCAAAGCAAATATAAACAAATCTTTACGTGTAAGCAAAGACTTGGTGCTGTTGCTGTACAGCTCCCTCCGCTGCAAATCTCACGTCAGGACCCGGACCGCTGTTCATACTTGGTGCTGTCAATCAAAGTCTGTTCACACACACTGGGCGTCTCCCACTTTTGCGAGCCTGTTTGAGGTTCAGTTGTGGGCGGAGTTAGTCTCTGAACGCCTGTTTAGCCTCGCTTTAAGTGTTACCAAACATTTTGACATCCTTCCACATTTACATTAAAAAATAATAATAAAATAAAAAACATAAGATTTAAAAATTATGTGGTAACTAAAAGGTTTGAAACTTAATTATTGCATTAATTTAATGAACTTGTTTCTGAGACTGGGTGATAATCCTCGTATTGATCGATCATTATTTTTCTTTCAAATTTGTTTAGCTTTTTAAAAACAAACAGAAAATGGCCTTTATGAACGTGAACTTTTAATAGGTCTATTTTATTCAATTTTTAAAAAAATGTAGATTAACATTCTGTCTTAAAGTTTGATTTTTGCTCCAAATCACATTTTTACTGACAAAGGATTAGTTTTTGATCTTTCGTTTCAAGTCGTACAACCAAATAATTAATGATTTGATTCAATTTCTCCATTAATTGGCCAGCTCTACTGAAAACAAACAATTGACCTTTCGCCGAGCCCCGCCCCAAACGGCCATTGTCCAATCAAACATCGTAGCAACCGTTGCTATGTAAATATGGTCCGTCAAATCTTGAGCTCCAAGCAAGATGGTGAAGCGATGCGCCTATGGTTTATGTAAACTGGACCACAGATACCCCGAAATATTGACCGGAGGAGATGTGTTTTTTTTCATTTCCAAAACCCAAAACAACTGGAGCAGTGCAACAATGGATTAAACAGTACGAGCCCCACTCCAGCTAAATATATCGAACAAATGTCTGCTCAAAGGTAAAACTAATGTTTAACTATAGCTATGGACATGCTGTGTTGTTAGATCTAGAGGCAAAAACACAAACTAGACCAAAGTTATACCACAACGAGGATATAACTGCAGAAGTTACGCTCTAAGTTGCTAAGTTTTTTTGAAAAATGCTCCTCAACAGCATTGGCAGCTCTCCTGGCTGTGTCTCTAGAACACTGAGCGTTTTTTGAAACTTCTTAATTTTTAACAATTAAGAAATCCAAGCCCTTCTTTTTATCAAGAAGGGCTTGGATTTCAACCAACTGAGAAGTGTGGCCTCTGATGTTCAACAGACTTGAGCGAAGTGCTGTCAGATCTGTGCAAAGGAAACATCTGTTTTTCTGGTAACCGTGGATACCAAGCAAATGCCCATGCTATGCTGGTTGTGGACTTCTGAAATGGCAGACTTTTACATCTGAAGCAGCAGAGGATTTTCCAGTGAGGGTCCTTCGCATTTTGGGATTTCAACCACCTTGAGATGTTCAACAGACTTAAGGATTTTGTGAAGAGTTGTTTGTTTGTTTGTCTTGTAACCATGGAGATGGGACATGAAGCTATGGCTAGCTTTGGACATCAGAAAAGCTAGAACTTTTTTTTTTCCCAGAGAAATATTTTGAGGGGATGGCCTTATCACCGACGGAAACAACAGAAGTTTCATCTGATCCACTTGGACCTGTGTCGTCTGCACCTGCTCCTCCAGCTGAGGCTCTGACTGAGCCAGCCACATCATGGAGATGGTTCCTGAGGCTGTTCTGTGGATCACCTCCAAACCTGAGGCGACAGAGGCTTCTCCATCACTGCACCACCCTCTGGGACAGAGACTGCACCCACCTTAACACTTTTAAGAAAAATCTGAAGATCCATCTGTTTAAATGTGCTTTTAATGTTTGTAATTGTCATGTTTGATTAATGTTGTAATTACTAACTGTTCTTATGTATTGTACCTTTGTTAAACTGCCTTTGTCTGTAAAGCGTCTTGAGTGTCTAGAAAAGCGCTATATAAATAAAATGTATTATTATTATTATTATTATTATTATTATTAAGTTTAGCGAGCCTCTTAGCTTTAGCCAACACTGGTAGGTTTAGCTCACTAACATAGCCTCGTAAATGACCAATGTTCTTGCAATAGAGAAAAATAGACCTTAACATATGAAAGTGAACTTACCCGGCAGTGCAAGCAAGGCTGTGCTTGTTGTATTTGAGTTAACAGTAAAAATCATGGGTTTCTCTGATTCAGCTTGAGACCAGTAGCATTAGCCTCCATAGGAGTTATGTCCCCTCCGTTGTGTATTTTAATGTTTTGAATAAATCCCTCCGCTGCATATTGAACCTCTTCTGCCTCGAACTAGAGGATGTCGCGGAAAAATTGCTTTAAAAAAGTCACTAACGTGGACGGGTGTACTTCTTTTTGTCATTGAAATCTATGGCATGCTGTCATATTTGACGGACGTAGCAACAGTAACTAAGGGGGGCGGGGCTCGGCGAAAGGTCAATTGGTTCAAAATGTGTGTGTGAATACAAGGTTTTGGAAATGTTGTAATTTGTTTTGTCATTGAAAAGTTATGGAAAACCAGAAGTTAAAATCTGTACGAACCCTGAATACACGCCTTATTTCTGCATCAAAACATGACACGATGAAATACCTGTAGCCTGGGTAAACTTTTCCCCGTTCACCTGCAGAGTATCGCTGTAAAACCTGACGTTGATCACACAGAACAGTTTGTGTACATAGTAAAGGCGGTCACTGTTTGTTATAATTGCATAACTGTTTCTCTTTTGTACTTCTGGTTTCAGCACACGTGTAACAAAATTCACTTTTAAAACTAATATGACTTTTACATGACTTCACCACACACGAGATGGTTTTATTTTCATAAGCTAACCTAAAAAATCCACAAATATTGAGTAATTAGACTTTCACAAAACAAAAATTGGAATTATAGCAATAGTAAACATGTAAATTGACTTGGTAAAAGAGTATAAATACCTTTTAAACCACACATTGAGAAATTGGCTCTGAAGCTACAAACTTAAAGTACGCTTTTATTTCAGAATCAAAGTCTGTCATTTGAAGCCCGTAAGAAACTTCTCTGTCTGTTCTTGATTTTGGTGATGTCATCCATAGGAATGCCTCTGCAGATGCTTACATGTTTTGAACACTGGCTTTACATTCACATTTACATTTACGTTTTATAACTTTGTTTTGTATGTGTAACCGGTTCATTATATATAGTGTTATGATTACACAAAATTGTCTCTGTTGCTGTTTATCCACATACCTGGCATCCAGTCACTATACCCATTTTCATTCCCCCCCCCCCATGGTCGTGACACTTCCTCTTCCATGCACTTTGTCATAATCTGTTCAGTGCTTACACATGAACCCTCAGCGACCCTGTGTTGTCTCTTTACGCGTTTTCCGTGTTTGTTTCGGCAGTTTGTGTTTACTTCATAAGCGAGGAGCACATCAGCGAGTCCTGAATATTCCGTTTACATTGGAATATTCCGATTGGCGTCTACATGAGCAGATATTCGGGTTGGAAAAGGAATAAGCCAGGGCTCATACTTCGGTTTATTAATAAACGGAATATGAGCATATTCGGGTTTTTGCAGGTGTTTACATGACCGTGCGCAATCGGGTTATTGCTAATATTCCGTTTTATAAACGGTTTATTAAGCTGCATGTATACGCACTGATTGTTCACTTTTATTGTAATCCAGATTAATCGGAGACAGCCTCCAATCGTTCGGCTGTGTCCTGTGGTTCATTCCTGCACCTACAATCATAAACCAGCTCACATTAAGCATACACCGGTCACTTATGCTAGCCTGGTCTTCTTTATCTGTTCAAAGATTGAAACACTGGTACTCCTGATTTATAAGTCTAGTCTTGGGTTGATTCTTCTTTATTAGGGGTGTAACGATTCACCTACATATTCGAAGTATCGATACACAGCCCTTACGATCCGCTGCATCGATCGGCATTCTACTAGTTCACCTCAATCCCAGTCACAATCGATGCAACTTTAAATTGCTTCGAATCTAAGCCCAAAGAATCGGTTTCTTTAGATATATGGCGAAACATAAACCATACAAACAACATTCTTAGTAGTGTATTTTTCACATAAATGCTTAATTAAATGCGCTTTTAATACGCTGGTTTTCCACGCTGCGTCATCATCAAGCGTCTGCAGCACTTGTTCTACTCCCGGACGGCAACGCCGCTGTACTGCCCAGCGGAGGAGACAGACAGCGCTGTATTCCAAACCATCCTCCGGGCACGGGTCCTGGCGCACACCTCAGGCTTGAAAAGAACCAGACGAGCTGCAAACACGCACCCAGAGTTGTGACGCCACACTTACGTTTAAAACAGACCCGCGCATTTGTAAAGGCTTATAGCTCCGCTGCCAGTCTGTCACATTTTGGGACATATGCGGTACTTTAGACGCGACGACGTCAACGTGCTTTGGGTCAAAACTCCGAACCTGTAGATGTTTGTGGATTTAATATTGAATCTAATGATAAGTCACAAAGATACAATAAGTTCACAGACTCCCATCTCAACACACTTCTGCATCTGTGTGAAAATGATTTAATAAGATGGTGAAATGTGGGTCACTTATTTTATTATGCTACTAAAATTGTGTTTAAGTGGAAAAGTTGCAGTTTTTTATGTGCAATGAAAAATTATTGTATTAAGCTGAATATCTTTATTACCCTTAAACTTACCCTATCATTTTATTATTTGTTATTGAGTTTTTGATTTAATGCAAAATCTTGGTAATGATTTTATTTATGTCGTAAGTTATCTAAACTAAATTGAAATATTGTTTTAAAACAGCTGTATCGTTCCGAATCGTATCGTTCCCCAAATCCCCAAAATTGTTTTGTAATCGTATCTCTTGGCTTCATATTGATATGTATCGTATCGTTCTAAAAACGTATCGTTACACCCCTGTTCTTCTCTCCAGCAGCTCATGGAGCTGAGGAGTAGAAGTAAACAGTTACAGTCTGAGCTCTCAGGACCTGCTCCGGTTCTCTGTGTCCAGAGCTCAGAGCACACAGCTGGGTAAAAAGGTTTTAGATTCACTGCAGCACAGTCTTGGAAGGAACTCCAGAAAGAATTTAAATTAAAGAGACAGTTTCATTGGCCTCTTACAATGACATCTAGATGAACATGAAAAAAAAACTCTCATTTGCAAATGCTTTTCTTGAGTTGACCCAATGTATAAAATGTGAAATGTTGTGTATGTGTGTTGTGCTTTTGTGCTGTTGCCTCTTGGCCAGGACGCTCTCGCAAAAGAGATTAATCTAATTTGAGTTTTTTTCCTGCTTAAATGAAAAAAAAAAAAAGAGTGAGAGATTTTCATACTGCATTTTTTAAAATAACCTACTGACAAGCCACATTGTTAATACTCCACTCTAGTACAGGTTATGGCACTAGTGCTGGCAAACTGTACAACAGCTCCATCCAGTGTCAGGAAGAGGTCAATACAACATTTCCACACAACCAGTTGGTCAGAACGTTTCTCAAAAACTCCATGTCATTCTACAGAAAAATGTAAAACAAATTTGGGATGAAAGAAAAATTTATTTCAGTCTTTTTTGTTGGTTTGTCGTTTCTATTATGTTTCCTCTTTCTGTTTAGAATTTAAAGTCACTTCGTGGAAATGTCTCTGGGTGAAAAAACGATGCATAATCTTATTGAGATCGAAAGCTAAAACACTGATTAGAGGAGAAAAAAAAGGAGAAACTCAAGCTAGACTCAGATATCTGCAATAATAGACAGACAGGTATTTGCGGCAAGCATTTGTGATCAGTAATAGCTTCTGTTTTCAGTGTCTGCATTTATTATCATTCTCCGAGCTTGACCTGCAGGTGGATCTGTGACTTCCTGACGGACCGGAGGCAGTGCGTGCGGCTGGGGAACAATGTCTCCACCACTCGGACTATCAGCACAGGATCTCCACAGGCTGCGTACTTTCCCCACTGCTCTTCTCCTGTGCACCAGTAACACCAAGTATATGTCTGCTTGCTTCTCTGGCCTCCTTGTCGTTACTTCGTCTACAGAGGGAGACATTATCTTCTAAAGCAGGGCTGGGTAATTATTTTGACTCTATGGCCATATCCAAACCCAGAATTGTGGTGAAAGGCTAGACTGCCAAAATTGGATATAACAAATTCTCATTATTGCAAACACATATCTTGAACAGAGCATAGAAGACCAGTACAAATGAAATAGTGTCCAACAAAATTGCTTCTTTAAAGGCTTCATATTATTCTCAGAAAAAGAAACAACTAAATATGATCTGGATATGGATGAATTAAATGTTTACTTAAAAACACATTCATTTTCTTTTCTACTGCTTGTTCCCGTTAGACTCATTCGTTCTTTTACAAGGAAAAATTTACAGTGATGCACAATGAACTAAACGTATATGTTTTTGGAGGTGGGAGGAAACTGGAGAAAACCCACAGTGACACGGGGGAGAACATGCAAACTCCACCCAGAGAGATTGTGAGGTGTTGATGTGGTCCGACCCGGGAGTCGAACCAACGACCTCCTTCTTGAGAAGCCAGAGCTCTAACACTCTGCTACCGTGCACTTAGGTTGGGTATTGCCAAGAGCCTTCCAATATACAAATCACACCTATAATTTCCTCAATATGTCACGTATCAAAATATATTTAAAAAAAAAAAAAATCAGTAGGTTTTTTAATAATGCAGAAAAAATACAGTAAATTTATGTTTATTTTTGTTCACAATGTAGAAAAAAACTAAATGTATTATATCTTAGCTGTAAAAACGTTTTGGAGTGTAACCGTCTTTAAAAGTGTGTGCATAAATAATTCTATGTAAATGCAAATTACGTGACAAATGTACAGCACGGATGTAAGAGGGGGTAAGTCTTTACAAGTTCCTTGAACTTCTCCCTACTCCCTTTGAGTACCATTTCTTTATTGACATTACATGTTACATGTTATACATGTATTTTATGTTTTTCATGTTATGTTGCTCAAATAAACTAAACTAAACTAAAATCAGTGTCAAAATTATGTAGAAGAACAAAATACAGAGAATTGTATTTCAAACTGCTCTTTATGTTAAATACAAGTGTCTCACAAATAAGTCATTGTTTAGCTCATAGTTTCAGCCTTCATATGTGTAAATATATGAGTATGCCGATACATATGCCGATACATATCCCGATACGCGTTCTTGCCAATGAGTTTGTCACGATATATCCCTATATCGATACATTGAGTACAGCACCTCCAAAAAAAAAAAAAAAAAGACACACAATTTATATTTATAACTAGATATGCACTGATCCGATACTGGGATCGGATATTGGTGCTGATCCAGGAAATTTGGCTGATCGGGTATCGGCTCCATAATATCGGTTCAGCCAATATCATTGTCTCATTATGTCATTTAATTGTGCATAATGAGACTAATCATCTTTTTGGACATTTTATTCAGATTAAATTGTTAAGTTGTGCCTTGCACTAGAAATAACAACTACATAGCACATATGACCAATTGTCTCATGTTTTATAAGAAAGAAAAGCAATTACTGTCCTTACTCTTGTATCGTTTGATATCGGTATCGATAGATACTTAAAGCCAAAGTATCAGAATCAGTATCGGAACTGAAAAAGCTGGATTGGTTATTCCTATTTATAACAATGTTTCATAATTCAAATTACAAATTAAAGTTTAATATTAAACGTTTTATGACTTGATTTGTGAATTAAACTTGAACTTTAATTTATTGTCGTAGCTAGTTTTTGTCTCTTAAACTTTGTCATGGAGTTCTGTTTCTCAAAAACATGCCAGGATCTGATTGAAACAGGTAAAAATCTAAAGAATTTACATCTTTTGCCTGGCATCAAGTTCACTCATCACTTGTCCAACCTGTATTTAAGACTTCAATTGTTTCTCTCACAAACCAAAAATAATCCTCCAGCTGTAAAGAAACGCTGAGTCATGACAACACAACTATTTCATCAATAATCTTTTTTAGCTGGCTGTAGAGATGCTAACGCACGGCTAACAGGCCCGACCGGTCCGCCGCCTCGCTGTGGAATGAACCGATACTCGTCTGACCGCTGCACCTTTCCTGCAACGATGATGGAAATGCAAAAGAACAGGCGTGACTTACGAGGAATCTACAGCAGTCACAATGCAAGTCCGGCAGCCTTTAAACTAACACTCGCTCCGAAACGCTCTCGAAAACCTGGACAGAAATGGAGACGAACAAATGCATTTCGTTCTTCATGGCCTTGGCGATCATCTTGGACGTCATCGGGCTTCTGTTTTTGCTCATCGGAATATTCGCTCCGTTGAAGTACTGGGATTTCTTCGTGTTTTCAGGACCTTTGCTCATCTTCCTCAGCCTGATTTTGTGGATTTTTTGGTACCTGGGAAGCCTGAAGGTGCCGGAAGAGGAGCTGAACCTGCGCAAATATGATATACTTTGAGGGAAATTGATCAAAATGACAATGGGATGAACAATGGGAAAGACAAGGAAGTGAATACTGGTAATCTATTTATTGTGACTATTTTAGAGCATAAACTATGGCCTAATTGCCTGGAGTGACTTAAAAGGTCATAAAAAATGAAGTGTTGTGAAGAGAATTGCACTAAATGTGAAGAAATCAAAGGAAAACAGCTGCTGGAAATGCCTGGAAACTTCACAATGTTGAGTGGAATTTCTACAATCTTTGTCAATTCATTGTTTGTTTTGGAATCTGAAGATGCCGGAAGAGAAACAAACCTCTCCAAACATGAAGTATTTTGAGAAAATATGAGAATGGGATTGACAACTGGAAAGACAAGAACATGACATCAACTTGAATGCAGTATGTAATGGAAATGAGTCTTTATTTGTGACCGTTTACAGCATAAACTACGGCAGGAGTCTCAAACTCGAGGCCCGGAGGCCAAATGCGACCCTCCAGATGGTTTTATGCGGACCATAGAATGTGGGCCACTGATGAAAAGGTCCCACAATACACCTCAACTACTTGAATAGTCTGGGCACTTCATACAGAGTGTGTTCATTCATTTGGAGTGAAATTTCCTCAATCTTGTCAGTCCTCTGCTGAGTTTGGAATCTTGGAAATTTGACAGCGCCAGAAGACAAGCAAAACTGACAAAATGACAATAGAATTGACAATTGGAACGACAAGAACATGATCAACTTGAATGCTAAGTGTTGTTAATGTGTCTTTTTTTTTAAGAGCACAAACCAGACCTGAGTAAACTATGTGCAGGGCCTGATGCGGCCCTCAGACTATTTTAATCTGGACCCCTGCAAGTTTCTGAGAAAAAAAGTTCCTTGTATATTTCTTTAATTGATTAATTTCCCTTAGAGCATGTGTCAATACTTGTTATTGCAGTAAGTGGACAAAATAGTACATTCAAAGCCTGTGTGATACAAAAATTACTTTTAATGATCGATGTTCGGCCCTCCAGCATTTGTCTGGATTCAAGTACGGCCCACGAGGAAAATTATTGCCCAGCGTTGATATAAACTATGGCAGGGGTCTCAAACTCGCAGCTTGGTGTCCAAATATAATCTTCAAGATGGTTTTATGTGACCCGCAGAATGGTTTCTGACTAATCCTGAAAAGCCTGCTGATAAAAAATTACGTAACTACAAGATCCACGATGCACTGCATTGAATTGTACATAATTTGGCTTAGACTTTAATCTTGCCCACATTTAGTTTTTAAGGAAATGATAATGTGGATGCATTTAATTTTTCTACCAAATCTAATGCTATTTTACAGAGCTTGAACATAATAATACATTTAAATCTAATAATATTTTGTACTTAAAGCCTTTGGCCCAAAACCCAAGGCTCAAAATCTGGCCCTAGAGAAAATAAAGTTGAATAGCCCTGATAATACTTAAAGGGACTGTACCTGATTTTTGCATCCTAAAAATGTAAACAAACAGAAATAATTAATTTTAACCTTTTCCTTCAGGCTACATGATTCCTCACGTAGCTAATGCATTCTGAGCTTCAGAATTGTTCATCATGATGACTTTTAATGTTTTTTTCACAGCTTTTAGCAGCGAGGTGAGTCACTATGCTAACAACAGTTAGCCACAATGCTAAAAACAAAAACAGAAAAAGCTGCACACAAACAGGATTTTATTAGACATAGACAGGACTTTGGGGACTAATTTCCACCTGATTAGATACATTAACAAGGCATCAGTGCTAGGGGGAAATTGCTTTTAAGTTATCTTGTTGCAAAAAAATCGAGTACAGTCACTTTAAAATAGGATAATTACTATATATGTGTTTGACACCCCTGAACTAACTGCATGAAGTGGTTTAAAGTCTTAAATGGTGACAAAATTATGAACAAAATTGTGGAAAAATCGATGGAAAACAACTACTGTACTGGAATTGTCTGTAATTAGTTCAATCTTTGTCAATTCTCTGCTATTTTTGGAATCTTGTAAATGTGACGAAGCCGGAAGAGAATCAAAAAACCTGTTCAAACACGATCTATCTGCTTTGAGGAAACGCTAAAGGACCGAGGACAGGAAAGACTAGAGTGATGATGACATTTGAACGAACTACGATGGAGCGGTGACGTATGTAGCTGAACAAAATAACATTATGAAGGAATAGAAGGAAAAGACGGGCATTTAATTAAATCTTTGCTCATGCTGTGCTCATTTTGGCGAAAGGAACAACCGAAGGAGCCAAAAGAGGAGCTAAAATTGTGGTTGAATTGAAGAAAAACAACAACTGGACTGTCTCATTCTAGAGTGAAACTGTGTCTTCCGAAGCAGCCATCTTGGATCAGAAATAAATTCTTTGACAATGCTGCGTTCCAGACAATGACACTTTCCACCAGATTTCACAAGAAAGCACATATAAAACACGATTTCAGGCCTTTTTTTTTGCGTAAATATGTTACGCCGTGTATATTGCACAATTAAAAAAAAAGCGTAAAATAGACACGAGTATTGTTGAAACCACCTGGCGACATTTTCTTTAGGTTTAACAAGTACATTTAGACTAGATTGATAAGTTAGGGCTGGGGCTTGGAGTAGACAAAACGAAATAACTGGGGCTGCAATAAGAATCATATTTACGCAAATAAAAGGCCTGAAATTGTGGGTTTGGAACAGTTCAGGGTTAGAAGAAGTAGTCGGAACAGCTTTTCCATGGAAGTCTACAAGAGGAGGCCCTGATCTTGACCAAATAAAAAAAAAATATGGTCATGAAAGCCTGATTAAATTAAAAACGCTGATTTGTTTTATTTATTTAGTGCAATAAAGACATTTAAATGATAAAACATGCTTTTTTCAAGTTTATTTTTTGGCATAAAGTCTCACAGAGCACCTTTAATCTTAAAAGTATAATTTCATTTATTTAAATTCTGGTGATTTCTGCAGGTAACTAAACAACTAAACCCTCAATACTACAAAAAATACATTAAAAAAAATTATTTTACCCCTCTTCATCTGGTTAAATAACATTGGCCCAAAAAATTCTGTGACGAGAACGTTTTATTGAGCATTGTGAGACTTCTGATGATCTGATCACAATATTGTGTTTATTCTCCAAGAAACATTGTTTGAAAAGTGCCTGGTGCAGCTTTACTTCTTTCTTGTTATTCTTGTTTTGTTGTTGGATAAAGATGAGAAAAGTAAAGCACTTTGTTGATTATTTAAACATGAATCTTTGTATTGAAATCTAAATTAATTAACAGCAGCTCACACATTGCAATATCATAAATAAATGTTAATAAACCATGACGATTCTGATCTTTTATTGATATTTTGTGTTGAGTCTTAACCTAATGGAATATGGAAAACAGGTTTGTTAACACATTAATTCATCTGAAGTTTAAGGTTGAAGAGGTCAAAGGTCACAGCACTGAAAAGCCGAGGTTCACGTGACAGAACGGTGAAAGTGAACAAACCGGAACAACAGGATCAGTCCGTTTGTGGTTACAGAGACGATTCAGACTCAGTACATAACAATAACTACAAATATGAGTTTAAAAATGAACCTTTGTATTACTATTGTGTTATAAATCTCTCAATAAAGTGAAGTGTTTGTTTGGATTACAAAGTTTATTGTATGTGGCCTGCAGAGTCTTACAAGGTTTGTTTTAATCTGACATAAGCTCCAGGAGTAATGTGGGTCGCTAAGTCTATAACAAAATGATTCAAATTCATGTTTTAAACTCATGCAAATGCTGTAACGTACAATTGACCTTTCGCCGAGCCCCGCCCCCTTAGTTACTGTTGCTACGTCCGTCAAATATGACGGCGTGCCATAGACTTCAATGACAAAAAAGAAGTACAGCTGTTCACGTTAGTGACTTTTTTAAAGCAATTTTCCGCGATATCCTCTAGATCGAGGCAAAAGGGGTTTACTATGCAGCGGAGGGATTTATTCAAAACATTAAAATACGCAACAGAGGGACATAACTCCTATGGAGGCTAATGCTACTGGTCTCAAGCTAAATCAGAGAAACCCATGATTTTTAACGTTACCTCAAATGCAACAAGCACAGCCTCGTCCTGCTCTTGCACTGCCGGGTAAGTTCACTTTCATATGTTAAGGTCTATTTTTCCCTATTGCAAGAACATTGTTCATTTACGAGGCTATGTTAGCGAGCTAAACCTGCTAGTGCTGGCTAAAGCTAAAGGGCTCGCTAAACTTAGCAGCTTAGCGTAACTTCTGCCAACTATGTCCTCGTCATGGTATAACTTGGGCCTAGTTTGTGTTTTTGCCTCTAGATCTAACAACACAGTAAGTCCATAGCTATAGTTAACATTAGTTTTACCTTTGAGCAGACATTTGTTCGATATATTTCGCTGGTAGAGGAGCAGCCCGAGCCTCCCGCACTGTTTAATCCATTGTTGCACTGCTCCAGTTGTTTTCGGCTTTAGAAATGAAAAAAACACAACTCCTCCGGTCAATATTTCGGGGTATCTGCGGTCCGGTTTACATAAACAGTAGGCGCATCGCTTCACCATCCTGCTTGGAGCTTAAGATTTGACGGACCATATTTACATAGCAACGGTTGCTACAATATTTGATTGGACAAGAGCCGTCTTGGGGCGGGGCTCGGCGAGGTCAATAGGGGTTTCACATTCTAGAATTCTTGGCATATAAGCAGATGGAGGCAAGAGGCACTTTTACTATTAATAACATGGACTTTGCATGGAATAATCAAAAACTATTTTGCTAATTAAAAAGTGGTAATTCTAGGATGAATAGACCCATTACACGTTGCTTTGCAAAAAATAAACTGCATTTAAACAATCTTCATTTAGCTGCCTCCACCTCATTGAAAAAATGGCCAGTAGAATGTGTGATGTCACTGAAACCAACCTATTACAGAGACTTTTGTTGTGTGTTGTCAAATAAATCCGAGTAATAGTTCTTTCTTGGATTAGCCTGTCCTAGTCCTGCTAGACGAGTCGTTTCTCTGCTAATGGACTCTACAGACTTAAACTCTTTATCTTCATTAGATCTGCATCAGTCTTACATCTACAGCCTGTCCGTCTGTGGGAGTGGATCTCTATTTCACTGTGGTTCTCCTCAAGGTTTCTCTTTTTCACGTTGGGTTTTTTGAGTTTTTCAATTATTCTTTTGCTTGTTTACTAATAATCTGCTTTGGCTGACACTTTTTCTTTAATTCTGTATTACTGTTGACCTGCAAAAAAGAAAAATCTAACTTAGATAAAATGACTTCAATTGAGCATAATATTCCTAAAAGACTAAAGACTGTTTCACTTAATAAGACCCAGTCTTACTCAGATTATTTGACTTGTTTTAAGATATTCTCTCCTGATTTACCTTATCTAGATATAAAAACTTATTTTAAGCAAATTTGTATCTGTTTTAAACCTTAATTGTATGAATCAAGAATAGATTTGGTTAAAATGTTGTCAAGAGAATTTGAAACTATACATTTTCTGCAGTGTACCATTGATGTTTGTTAAATTAACAGTCTTGGGAAGTCCTCAGAGACGACTGTTGTTGTGATTTAGGGTTTCACAAAAATATATTGTTTCGATTTCATTAGTAAAGCCACATGCCAATGTTGAGATTTTTTTTTACAGTTGGTGTTGAAGCCATGTTTTTGCAGATGGACTTGTCAACCAGCGCCTCCTGCTGAGCACAAGTTGCTACAGCCACATATAAAGATCAACAAATCAACTGTGTAACCCTCTCTATGCACAGAAATAAAAATCCCTTTTTCTCTCACTCTCTCTCCTCTCTCTCAACCCCTTCTTTCTCACTCTCTTTACTCTCCTCTCTCTCATTCTTTCTCTCTCTTGCTTTACCCTCTCTCTCTCTCTTCTTCTCTCCCTCACACCCCATCTCTCTCCTCTCATCCCCTTTTCTCTCACTCTTCTCTTCTCTCCTTTCTCTCTCTCATCCCTTCTTCTCTCTCTTCCTCTACCCTTCCTCTCCCTCACACCTTTCTCTCTTTCCCTCTCTCTCATTCTTTCTCTGTCTTGCTTTACCCTCTCTCTCCCTCTCTTCTCTCTTATCCCTTCTTTTCTCTCTTCCTCTACCCTTTCTCTCTCTCTCAACCCCTTCTTTCTCACGCTCTCTTTTACTCTAGCTCCTCTCTCCCATTCTTTCTCTCTCTTGCTTTACTCTCTCTCTTCTCTTGTCTCTCTCTCTTATCCCTTTCTCTCCATCACACCTTTCTCTCTCTCCCTCTCTCCTCCTCTTTCTTCCTCTTTATCCTGTCATTCCTTTTCTCTCACTTTCTCTTCTCTCCTCTCGCTCTCTCACTCTCTTCCTCTACCCTTTCTCTCTCTCAACCCCTTCTTTCTCACTCTCTCTTTACTCTAGCTCCTCTCTCTCATTCTTTCTCTCTCTTGCTTACCCTCTCTCTCTCTCTCATCCCTTTCTCTCACTCTCATCCCTTTTTCTGTCACTCTTTCTCTTCTCTCCTTTCTCTCTCTCATCCCTTCTTCTCTCTCTTCATCTACCCTTTCTCTCTCTTTCAACCTCTTCTTTCTCACTCTCTTTTACTCTAGCTCTTCTCTCTCATTCTTGCTTTACCCTCTTTCTATCATCTCTTCTTCTCTCCTCTCGCTCTCTCTCTTCTCTCTCTCATCCCTTTCTCTCCCTCACACCTTTTCGCTCTCCCTCTCTCCTCCTCTTTCTTTCTCTCTCTCATCCCTTCTTTCTCACTCTCTCTTTACTCTAGCTCCTCTCTCTCATTCTTTCTCTCTCTTGCTTTACCCTCTCTCTCCCTCTCTTCTCTCTTATCCCTTCTTTCCTCTACCCTTTCTCTCTCTCTCAACCCCTTCTTTCTCACTCTCTCTTTTACTCTAGCTCCTCTCTCTCTCTCATTCTTTCTCTCTCTTGCTTTACTCTCTCTCTTCTCTCTCTCTCTTATCCCTTTCTCTCATCACACCTTTCTCTCTCTCCCTCTCTCCTCCTCTTTCTTTCTCTTTATCCTGTCATTCCTTTTCTCTCACTTTCTCTTCTCTCCTCTCGCTCTCTCACTCTCTTCCTCTACCCTTTCTCTCTCTCACCCCTTTTTCTGTCACTCTTTCTCTTCTTCTCCCCTTTCACTCTCTCATCCCTTCTCTCTCTTCCTCTACTCTTTCTCTCTCTCTCAACCCTTTCTTTCTCACTCTCTTTTACTCTAGCTCCTCTCTCTCATTCTACCCTCTCTTCTCTCTCTCCTCTCTCTCATCCCTTCTTCTCTCTCTTCCTCTACCCTTTCTCTCTCTCTCTCAACCCCTTCTTTCTTACTCTCTCTTTTACTCTTGCTCCTCTCTCTTCCTCTCTTTTTCTTTCTCTCCTTTTCTCCTAATCCAAGTCCATATTATCAAGTTATATCAACATAAAGATTTAAGATATTTTGACTTACATGGCCTTAGTTTTTTTTTTACAGTGTTTTCTTACAAAATAGAGGTTGAACATATCTTTGACACAACACATAATAAGTTACAAATCAATAAAAGTGTGTTGACATAGACGTGTTCGGCCTCGGCGCAGACTCAAGTCCTTTATAATTCATACAACAGTTGTGTGTCTAATGTACAGCTCAGATCAATTATTTAACCAGTCTTTTCCCGGTGAACGTTACTCACTTCAACACAGAACATGATACACTCTGACGCCGCTGGAGGCTTGAACTGCTGCTGTAATGGAAGATACTGCTAAACCTTGAGCTGCAGCGCTGTTTCTGCAAAATAAAACAACCACATTTACAGAAAGAATCATTTTAACAGGGTCTCTCGTCACTAGTTTCACAGTTGTATTTATTTAATGTTCTGCAGCCAGGGGTGTCGCACTCGGGGGTAAATGGTACTGGTTTCCCCCGGGCCCAGCGCAGGAAAAGGCCCCAAAAGCAGGTCATTTAAATGCAATTATTTGTGAGGAATATCAACTGGACAAATTATTAGTAAATAAAACAGCTAAGAGTAAGTAAGAAAGCATAAGTAAGAGTTAGAACAAACAGCTCGAGTTTGACACAAAATAATCAGCTCAATAAATATGCAAATTCTGGTGGGCGGAGCTTAGCCGGAGGCAGAAAAAGACGTCTCCATTTAAACCAGTGTAAACTAGCTCGTTTTTGGAGGGATTTTTAAACACAAAAGCAGAAAAAAATGTCAGATTATGGTCGTTACTGTCAGGATATATATCATGACTTACTCTGTGGGACCTGACACAGACTTTGGTGAATTATTTCTGACGGATGGAAGCATTTTGTCTGACTTGTGTGGTTCGTCTTGGATCAGGATCTGCTGTTCACGAGGCTGAAGAGGTGATTTTACATTTGTTTGAGGTTCGTTTTACTTTGCTAGACCCAGTAGTGGCTAAAATGCTTCTTTTAACGGTGCCTTCATGTCTTGAAGCTAATGCTAAATATGTGCACCATTAGAGCTTTAGACACAACATTTACAAGTAATTTTTTTTTATTTACTCAGCTAGTCCGACAAAATTGGTTGATTGTAGCTCTGAAAATCTGTTAGCTCTCGTCAAAGGCTTTGCTAAAGCAATAAATAAAGGTCTTGTGTATAAAAATTTATGATTGACAACAGTTTTAGCTACATATCTAAATAAAGCAGATCAGTTTGAACATGAAACTGCACCTGTACGTCTGGGTAAGGTCAGGTTAACTTTAGACACAAAGGTCCTAGTCACAGTTCCCAAAAAACGACATTTTAACCACGATAAAACCTCGAACTTTTAATGCGTCAGCTATGAGTTTTCGTCTTTTTTGCCTCCAGCTGGAGCGGTGACGTCACTGTGACGTGGCACGAAAAGGGTCTATAGTTTGTCCAAATAGCCTCAAGGAATTTGTTTTTTGGGCATAATTTAGTTTATAGCTTCAACATGTTAGGTAAAATGTTAGAGTATGTTCAAAACCCATTTCATTTTATTCTGGTCTTTGTGTGAGTGAACGACACAAACAAATACAGTAAATGTGTTGTTGTGTAGTCGGTTATGGCGATAAAAATCTTCATCAACTTTTGACAAATTACGTGTGGAATGTAGAAACTAACTGAATAGAAATAAACCCAAATTAGTGAAAAAAAAAACATGAGCAGACTAAGTAAGTCAAACACAAGATTATGTATTGGGGCCCCTCAACAAAATTTGTACCTGGTTCCCAGAATTTGGTGTTACGCCCCTGTCTGCAGCTGACGATTGAGTGGTCGGAAAAGTCTTGTTTTCACCTTTCACCTATCCCTGCCTACTTGTCTGTATTTACTTGCAATTACCGCAAAAAAATGTAAATTAGTCTTGGCCATAAATGTTGTTTGATACATGTGTAATGTCCATTCTTCTTGCTATCAAATAAATAAATACATAAATAAACATATCTGAGTAAAAGAAGTGGGTTCAATATTTTTTTACATGTAGCCTATTGTTTGTTATCGGATACAACTGCTAAACTAAGCTTAAGTATAAACAGCCTAGTTATTACAGTTTTTCTCAACTGCTTGACACACTTGTCCATTCTAAAAGTTAATTTGCAAAACAGCTCACACAGAATCCTAACGGAGCTTCAGTTTCTCAAACTCAATTTCGTCTCTAGCTAAATTTAGTTTTACATTCAAAACAGTTAAATTTACCCCTCAGAAACAAGTTTTACCATCCAAACTCTCACACGTTATTCAGGTGTTCTCATGTGTTTCATCGTTCATTTGACTTTACAGCTCAGAAGCTTTAGTTCTGATCTCAGACACAAAATCACCAAAGGTTCAGTTCAGTGTGTCATTGGGATTCACACTTCACACAAAAGATTTTGTATCTGAATAAGTTGTGTTTTTATCTTACTGGGCAAGAAAAAACAAGATGAAAAATACACATTTACTGTAAATTTGAATTGTGAAATATATTTTATATATTTATATAGTTACTTTTTGCTAAAGATAGTTCAGAGACGCCAAACAGAAACACAATGTCTCTGTGACAACCATTTATATCAACATGTTTTCTGCTCAGACATTGTCCTGTTTGATTCATGGGTTCATTCTTTGTTGTTTAATCTTTCTGCTCATGTGATTTCAGATTTTGCTGTGATGTGTGAGTTTGTAGATAAAAACTAACAGTGTTATGACAAAGGTTCTTACCACCTGTGAACAGGTCTGTAGTGATGGAGAAACAAACTAAACTCACTGAACATGTGAGTTTATAAACAAGAGCTGTGTGAGTTGTTCTGAGAAAGAGTCTGAAAACTGTGAGAATGAATGAAAATTGTGGCAAATGTTCTGTGCATCTCAACCTTTCTTCAGATAAATGTTGGAAACAAGTGATCAAACTAAACCAAGTTTCAAAAAATGTGTCAAGCGATTGAGAAAAACTGTATTATGCAGTACATTGTTCTTAAACCTGCTTGTTTTGTCAATGTTTTATCAGGATGTATTAGTTAGCTGTTATTGATAACATTCCTGGTGCAGACTCTGTCACTCTATGTACGTTTATAAAGACAGCACGTACAATAAAAGTAGCAGCTTGACTAAATAAAGCACTGATAGACTAGAAGAAAACCCAAAAGTTTCACATGACACTTTAAAGAATGTATTACAGTCGGTCAGTCACATTATAAGGCTAAACAATTCTACACTTGTTATGCACTGTGTCATTGTTTATTACTGCCTTGTTTTGCATTTGGCTCCATCTGCAGTCTGTGACCTAAACTCAACTTTTATTGTGATGCAAACGCCCTGCTTTGACCTCCTCCATTTTCAACAGTAAATACGCAGCTAAAAGGCTGTTGAGGCCAGTCAGTAAGGAGACGTACACAGGTGTAAATGTACTTGAAACATGAGACGCAAGGATACGCACACACACACGCACGTAGGGGCCACTGTTTACAAACAAACGGCCTGCTGCTCCACTAAACCAAGACACAGACAAATATATAAAGATTTCCTTTTAATTAAAAAAAAAGGATATGAAATTTGTAAGATAAGTGAATCAAATATATTTTATTTAAGCATATATTATGTAACAGATTTCCATTGTTTTAGAATTAGTACAATTTAATTTATTTATTTATTATTATTATTATTATTATTATTATTATTATTATTATTATTATTTGTTTTTACAAATTGTTTTGGATAAAAAAAGACAGGAAGAAAAAAAAAACCTTTATTTGAAAATTGTTTTAACTTTTTTTTTTTTTACGAATATACTATTATTAGAGTAACCATAATTTGTAATTTGAAGTAATATTTTGATTTAAATGTTTTTATTTATTTCATTCATTGCACATTTTGTACGCTTTTGAATGTATTTGTTTATTAAATGTACAAATAAAATGTATTTGCACACAATTTGTTCAAATTATTTCTCGTCAAAGTCATAATGGTAAAGTAGTATTTATTTTTTTTATACCGTCTTTGATTTCTAAGCTGACTTTATAACAGAAATTAATGGAAGTTAGCTACTTTGCTAATATTTTTTCGTCTTATTTTTGAGTTTTCCTTGTGTCTTTTTGCCTTCACTGCTAAATTCCTTTAAATAAATGTTGTAAAATAATCTAAAAGTCATAATACATTCTTTATAAAGCAACAAGATGCTGCAAAGTAGAGCCGGAGAAAACCGGGAGTGGATTTCGTAGTGGAAGGGCGCCGTCGTCATGACTGGGCTGCGACGTAACCCCAGAACAAAGCAAAATCCGACGACACTCGCACGTTTAATCGCCGTTTTCTCAATTTAAACCCGCGACCGCTCGATGACAGCTGCGGATATCGGTGGATTTTGCTCGTATCTCGTCGTGTGATGCTGCTATTTTGGTGCGCTACACGTGGAAAGCGTTTTAAAACATGCTATCCGTGTTTTGTCTGTAGCCGGTTAGCATATGCGCTGCCTGCATCCCAACCGCCCTTGAGCGTGCCCTCGGATTAATTCTCGCTTCTGATTGGCTGCCCGCTTCGGCTTGTGTCAGCATTTTCATTTCTGATTGGTCGAGAGCGCTGCCAGTCATCCCGCCCCCGACACGTTCGGTTGACGCAGGGTGAGGCTAGTTTGCATCGGCGGAAAGGACACGGCGTTGTGATTGGGTATTTCGCGATTGTGATTGGTTTGTTTTAGCGTTATGGGCGGTGATTGCCAGAACGAACGCCCAGTCAGAGTTTAGCAACGTTAACCACGCCTTGTTTTGCCACGAGGACCAATCGCAGAGCCGCGTCGCGTCCCTCCTGCCGATCCAATCTGGCGACAACCCCTTTCTCTCAGCGGTGGTGGGTTGGAGCCGCTGTCCCCTCGGCCTCTCGCATGTTCCCCTCGAAATTTTTGTTTTGAATTCGATGCCCCTGTTGTAGATTTGCTCCCACTGCAACGCCACGCCAAACCCGTGCTTTTGTTTACCCCCCAAAAGGTCTTATTCGTTCACGGTTTAGTGCAGAAGCATGGCTGTGGTTAGCGGAGGCTCGTCTGGGCCACTTGCCCGGCTCGAGGGCCGCGAATTCGAATACATGATGAAGAAGCGCTCGGTGACCATCGGACGGAACTCCTCGCAGGGCTCCGTGGACGTGAGCATGGGACACTCCAGCTTCATCTCCCGGCGGCATCTGGAGATCTTCACCGCCAGCGACGAGGGCTCCGGCAGCGGGGAATTTTACCTCCGATGTTTGGGCAAAAATGGGGTTTTTGTGGACGGCGTGTTTCTCAGAAGGGGCGCTCCTCCTTTGCAGCTTCCACGAATGTAAGTGATTGCATGGTTTAAAATAACAACAACAGCCTCGTTTGCACAGATTTCGATTTATTTATATATTTATTTTGGGAAGAAATTGAGAACCACCATGTTGGAGACCCATAAGCAATGTTTAGAACTGAATAGTCATCGCTTTAGTCATCTTCTTGCACGCTTTATGCAGATTGTAATTCATTCTGATAACACAAACACATGGCTGCACATTTATACGCATTTGAATACATTTATCATAATTTTATTTGTTTATTTAAGATATTTTATGTCAAAATAGCATTTGTTTGGTTATGTTGTAGTCCTCTAACACTGGATTATATCAGCTTTAGCTTTAATTTAATGCTATTTTTGCCTCTGATTTGACCTAGTTTCTTGATAGTCCTGATTTAAGACTATTTTTGCTTTTCTCCTGTTTGGACCTGGAATAGTTTTTAGCTTAATCTTGATTTATACTCGCAATATAGCATTTGTTTGTGCCTGTTTATGTCCTGATTTAGACCTAAAATAGTGATTGTTTATTCAAATTTATTTTAAACATGCTTTCCTCTCAATCTTGCTTGTCTTTTGCTCCTGGTTTTGCCTTATTATAAGTCTACTCCAGCCTTGTATTTGACCTAGTTTGCTCTGATATTTATGACTACTATGTTAATACTCATTTAGTCCCAGTTTAGACTTGATCTAGTTTTGTTTTTAATCTGCATTAGTCTTGAATAAGCCTTATTTTTGGCATGTTTTCTCTCAGCATGCATTTGGTTTAATAGTACTCATTGGCCTTACATTAGTACTACCTTTGCCTTGATTTTGCCCTATTTTGTCACCTTTTATAAACAACCCTGCCGTATTCATTGTTTACACTTGTCTGATTCTAGCTTAGACGTAGATTAATCCTCGTTCTGTGTTTTTATTTCATTTGACCACGTGTTTTAGCTTGCTAGCCTCCCCACAAGTCCGCATCCTGTTCGCAGAGCCATTTTCTTTGTTGACATTCTTTAGCAGCTTTAGCCTCCGACGTTAGCATTAGCCGCATTCCGACTTCTTCACGCGTCGTATTGCCTAAAACAATCACAACCTTTCAATACACATTATAATCTAGCTGTTTCATCCCTTTACTTCAGCACTATCCGCATATGTTACACGTTACTTTCAAATACGTTGTAAAAATGACAGAAGCTACATGCTAAGCTAATGCTACGTGCTGTGCGTGCAGTCGGCGTGTCTTTGGGATTCAAGGCGTTGCTACAGCGTTTTAGCAAAACACAACAAGCCCCGTGTTTGCAGAGGCTCAGTAGGTCAAAGCACATAAATACAAACACTAGTAAAGTACAAAAACAAACTGATAACCAGGTGTAATTGAGAAATGTTTCTGTTAAAAGTATTTGTGTCGCAATTGCTGCAAAATGCTCACAGTTGTATGTTTTTTGATTATAACATGCTTAAAAATGTTGTTTAGTTTGGATGATTTGGGATTTACTGTGATTATTAGATCTACATTCTGTGTTTACATCATATTATTCTACATAGAGAAATAGAAAAGTAGGGCATAAAAATGTAATAATAGTTGCTTTTGACAATCAGATTCAGGAACATGAATGCAATGTATTGTTTTCACGGTGTAAACAAACACAAGGAGCATAACATTTGAGAAGAGACTGAAATATTAACTCTTAAACAAATACAACAATCTCAGTGTGATGTTTAATATGTTGGCTAAGATTTAAGCTACAGATACTTGTAAATTAGAGGGTATTATCTTCTTTGCAAAGGCAATTGTTTGAGTTAGAGCTACAAAACAATCAATTCATCACAACTAATCGATTATGTAATTAATCGTCAACTAAATTAGTAATTGAATAATCGGTAACTGGTAAGATAAGATAAACTTTATTGTCCCCAAAGGGGAAATTTGTTGTGGGCTATAGTGCTGTGCCCGCTGCATATTAAGGACATACAAACATTAATACACTAATACAACTCATTCCACACTGGACAGAAAGTGCTCTAGCGCTTCAGTAAGTTCATCTCATCTGGTTCATATTAAAAAAGTAATATGAAAGTAATATGAAATTTTCAGTACAAGCAAGTTCCCAAACTTGCTTGTACTGAAAATAAAGATTTGATAAATCCAGTTGGGCAGCAATGACATAGAAGTACTGCTTTTACTAAAAAAAACACTTAACTAAAGTCAGTGTACCAGTAAACAATAATCTGAGTTTGATTTGAGTAGCGGATCATTCTGAAAATACTACAAATGAAATTTGCCAACAGAACTCGATATTTATGTGATTAAATCAAGAACAGCAGCATTTTTTTGCTATCTCCAATGGAGAAAATTCTTGTTCTTTTCTGATTTTTATCATTATTTCTTTGGCAATTTAACACAATTTGAGGTTATTTTTATCCCTCATTTTTATTTTATTAAGTGACAATACTTCAGCTTTGTCTGGAACAAAATTTGTAAAAAAAAATAAATAAATCTTGTGGTCACTTGACTTTTGCCTTCTAATCAACTAATTGATTAATCAAAAGAATAATCGTTCAACCAATCGATTACCAAAATAATCGTTGCAGCCCTGGTTTGAGTATTGTGTCCATTCTAAACCAATTTTAATGTTTTAAATATGAACCATAGTGATGTTCATATAATAAAAGACTTTTAATGAAAGACTACAACCACATTTGGAGTTTACTGAATCACTAGGATTTGGGAAACATTCCTGTCAATCATTAGTGTGTCTTTATTTACTAGAACACTTTAGTCCAAATTGTGTTATGGAGCAATCATTATTAATATTATTTGCAAAATGTGGGTTCATAAACACATGCGTCTTTACACTTAAATAGATTCATAACAATATATTTCTCTTTGGGCAAATCAGTCATTTCTTTTTATGTTTTAATTAACTGCTTAAACTGCTTAAAAATGCAGATCTAAAACTGTTTTTAGGTCTTAGAATATTAGAATTTTGCCGTCGTTGAGTGCTTGAGAACATTCTGGAGATTTAGATTAACGGGTAGTGTTTACATAAAAAATATTACAATTACAAAAAACTTACGTCATTGTTGTTCAGTCTGAGGCTTTTGACATTTCAGGATTTGTTTTGAAGCCAGTAGAAAACTCAGATTACTAAATTAGTTGATGATTGTTTCAATAATTGATTAGCTGCAATTGCTTTATTGATATTAGTGAGATTATAATGTTTTTTCAACCCAAAATAATGGCTCTTATAATCAAACCATGTGGTCTAGTTGTTGTAAAGTTTATTCTATTTTTGGATAAAGTCTAGTTTGTTATGTTTATGATATTTTGTACTTCTGCTGTACTTCTTTGTCACTTGTTTAAAAGCAGTTTGTTGGGCTTAAGTTCAGGTTTTCTGGGCCGATGTTTTTAAGGAAAATGTGACAGAGAAGCTTTGGAAACAGACTTATTATTGAATGACCTCAGTCAGTGGTGTTTTGGCCTTTACACGGCACAAAGTATCTTTGAATCTCGTGGTCTGAGTTTGGGATGAATTCATCGGTACAAAATGCAAAGTATTATTTACATGGCTCTCATGTTGTTTCAACCACACAAACACATGGCTCCAGTTGTGTTTCTGTCAAGACTTTGTTTGACACAACACATTTCTATTTATTCTTTTCTTTGGTCCTGGATTTAGCTAATTACTGCTGCAGTTCTTGAGTCGTTTAGTCGATTAATCGGTCGATGCATTTTTAGTCGACCAACATTTTTTCTGTGATTATCTTAAATTAGAGCAAGTGAATCTAACCCTGAAAGAAGCCGTATTTAGGGGCAGTTTATACGACAACGAGTTTTCACGAATCCGTGACGTTTCCATGTCAAATTGGCTTCTCTTTTACACGACAACGAGCTCCGTGTTCATTGAATCGGCGTTCCACTGGAGACGATTCAAGAGGTAGTTTCACCGAGAACTTTCAGTGGAGACACCGCGATGTAAACAGGAAAACACGGTTTCAATGAAGACGGTCAAGTCACTGACGTGCTGTAGCCGCTACTTTCACACAGTAGAAGAAGACTGCCCAGTCACCAAAAATGTCTCTTAAACCAAAGCACCTTCATTCTCATAAAGTAAAGCCAATGCTTCCAGCTTTCTTACCTGCGTATTGCAGAGGAGGAGACACAAAACTAATCCAAGGCCTCTCCGGGTGTTGATTCAATGAGTCCATTCAAATCCGTGTGTTCAGAAAAAATAAATAAATAAAGTTTGCGAGCCGTCTTCCCCTTGTTTGTGTCCAGCTCTCGGTGATCTGTGTCTTCCTCGCGCACTGGTCCTCGAACCTCCGTGTTTGTTTAAAGCAATCTCCCTTTTTGCTCGTGCGCTGGTCCTTGTTGCTTCGTTTGTCATTTTATTTATATGAAGAACTTGTAACTGTCAACGCTCGTGTTATCTTAGGCTGCGTGGGTTCACGGTAAGGTCATCTGGAGTCCTAGCAATATACGCCACCTCCTGACGCGGCGTAAGAACTACACCATTTTGGGTCTATTTACGTTTCCATGTAAAGGAAGATTAGCTCGCCACGACACCATATAAACTGTGAACACAAAACGTTACGACTGTTACGGTTTTCTTGGGAACGTTGTCTTGTAAACTAGGCCTTAACAGACTAAAGTAGATTTTGACTCATTTAAAATAAGATTACCAATGGAACAAGCATAAAATACATGTTGTTTTACTTAAAATGTGAAAAATACACATTTATTCTAACTTGAAATCAGCAAGATAGCGTCTGTACCTGGAATAAGAACAAATCTGTTTCTCTCTCGGCAAATCATGATAAATATTCTCATATATCATGATCAATACCATTTACTTCAACCTCTTTTCTTTAACTTGTTAGCATTATAAGGTTTGTATTTTTCCAGTGAATGTTGAACACTAAAAGTAGTGAATAAGCTGAAGATTTTGGGATCAAATTATTAGTCTAACTTGCATTTCTTTATATAAACACGCGGTCGTGTTCATTTTCTTTAAAAAAAATTGGGATAATTTGTTTTGACACAGTCCCACTCTTGTTTGGTTAGGACACAGAAAAAGCACAAGCTAAAAAAAAAAGTTCCTGTTGAAATTAGCGTATATTGTAACTGAATCAAGTTGAAAACATTTTCATTTGTTATGTATGTTTAGAAACCTGTGAAATTATTAAGTTAATGAAAACAAACATTTAACTGAAATGAATCTGTGAATAAGTCATTGAAATGTTGACAATTGTTTTGGTAAAGTCATGGAAAATCATAATGAAAATCTGTACGAACCCTGTCAGTTGACTACAGCCCTTATTCTTATCTATGCCAATTAGGGGTGTAACGATTCACCTAAATATTCGAAGTATCGATACACAGCCCTTACGATCCGCTGCATCGATCGACGTTCTAGTTATCCTCAATCCCAGCCACACATCGATGCAACTTTGAATCGCTTTGAATCTAAGCCCAAAGAATTGATTTATTTAGATATATGGCGAAACATAAACCATACAGACAAACGGCATTCTTAGTAGTGTGTTTTTCACATAAACGTTTCATTAAATGCGCTTTTAATACGCTGGTTTTCTGCGCTGCATCATCAGCAAGCGCCTGCAGCTTGTTATGTACTCCCGGACGGCAACGCCGCTGTACTGCCCAGCGGAGGAGACAGACAGCAGCGCTGTATTCCAAACCATCCCGCGGGCACGGGTCCCGGTGCACATGGATGAGAGAGAGCGCGGACAGCGGAAGCAACGTTACGAGGGAAAGCCGCGGAGGTGACGCCGAACCGGACCACGGAGGTAACGCTGCGAAATGACTCGAGCTCAGAAAAGAACCAGACGAGCTGCAAACACGCACCCAGAGCTGCGACGCCACACTTTATGCTTATATATAAAACAGACCCCTGCATTTGTTTAGGCCACATATGTCAAACTCAAGGCCCGGGGGCCAGATGCGGCCCTCCACCTCATTTCATCCGGCCCTCAAGGTCTTATAAAGGTTTACTTAAATTTTATATTAGTGCCAGGAGTAATCTGGGTGTCTTGACCTAAAGAAAAGATTTGTCTAAAACGTAAAGAGTAAGTCATTTTTCAGACTAATGCAGATGTGTATTTAGTAATTGCTCCTTCAAATAAATATATAATAATCAAATATATATATTATTTTTGTATACGTCAAAGATTAGTAAGGTTAATTTTAGTTACAACCGGCCCTTCGAGGACAATCAAGATGCCAATGTGGCCCTTTGTCAAAATGAGTTCGACACCCCTGGTTTAGGCTTTTAGCTCCGCTGCCGATCTGTCACATTTGGACAGACTGTGTGTCGTACTTGAGACGCAACGTCAACGTGCTTTGGGTCAAAACTCTGCCTGCAGATGTTAATGGATTTAATATTTAATGATAAGTCACAAAGATACAATAAGTTCACAGACTCCCATCTCACTACCTGCATCTGTGTGAAAATTATTCAATCAGATGGTGAAATGTGGGTCACTTATTTTATTATGATACTAAACTTGTGTATAAAGGGGAAAAGTTGCAGTTTTTTATGTGCAATGAAAAATAATTGTGTTATTAAGCTGAATATATTTATTACCCTTATCCTTACCCTATCGTTTGGATTTAATGCAAAATATTGGTAATGGTTTTATTGATGTCGTAAGTTATCAAACTGAATCGAAATATCGTTTTAAAATTGCTGTATCGTTCCGAATCGTATCGTTCCCAAAAACCCTAAAATTGTTTTGTAATCGTATCTCTAAGCTTCATATCGTATCGTTCTAAAAACGGATTGTTACACCCCTAATGCCAATACATTTAACAATATTTTGATCCTTGTTCTTTATACAACTCTCTTTCTTGTTTCTGCTAGTCTCTTCTCAGTGTAAACATACAGAGGAGCTAACAGATGCTAGTGGTTAGCCTGCCGGGCCACACTTTGTGAATGGGGAACGTAAACAAAACAGTGAGGTCCCGCCCTTTTGGCCAACAACAGGAAACTTTGGCCCGCTTTCAAGTCAACCAATGGCCTTTCACTTCTGCACTCGCTCCGTTAAAGAGTCAGTTATTCTGTCCTCAGTCGCTCTTTATTTACCACAAAAACTACAGAATGGAAAAGATGTTTTAGTGGAGCAGTGTTGAGAAATACTTTACGTAAATCTGTTCATGGTGAAAAGACAACTTTGAACTGATTCTAGCTGCAGGTTTCTTACAGTCTTGGAAAAGCAGAAGCAATTGGATTTAAAATAAGTGCTTCAATGTGAATTAAACATCTCTAGCTTCAAAATTAAAGCTATTAAAAGTAACTATACTCAATGTAATACTACACACGGTTTCTTACAAATGTTTGCACAGGTCTTACATTTATTAATGAAGCAAAATTTGTCAGTTTTCCCAATTTATTTCAGACCACTGCAGAAAATTCTCATTAATATATTACAATTAGTGTGTTTCTTCTGCTTTTATTTGGTTGACAGAACAGATGGAATGCCCGCTTGCTGTATAAATTGTGTTTCATAATTTAGCAAAATATAAAAATAATTTCTTAAAAAGCCTCTGGAAAAGAAGCTGGTCACGTCTCGCAAATATGTTTTAATATTTATGTTTTGTCTTCTTACAGAAACCCTGTCAAAGTATAGATGCAGATTTTTATTATATATTTAGTGCAAAATAGTGCTTTTATTTAAGTCTATTTTAGGTTATAAAGTTACACAGTCCAAACAAGAAATGTTTTGACACGGGCCTTAAAGGTGCACTGTGTAACTTTTTGACCAAAATTAGACTTGAATAAAATCATGTTTTAGATATCTTTGTTGCACGACATAGAAAATCTAAATCTTTGCATTTACTTTGAGCGAGTTTGCATGACCACAAAATGAACCATTGTTTCCTCTAGTTCAGGTTCTCTTCTTCTATGTTTCCATGGAAATGCGGTTCCTTTAGTAGTATCTTTTCACACTACTGTATTGACCCTATTTTGTCCCGCCTACTTTTTTAGGACATGCACTTCCTGTTTAGCTGCATTTAGCCTGTAGATTTCAATTTTCATTATATTTAATTAAAATTGCCCCACAAGACAGACAAACAAACATGTTAGCTACCTTAAAAGGAACCCCAAGAATTTTTTAATGTTTGTTTTCGAGTTTTCCTTATATCATCAAAGATATAAATACACACGAAAATAATCTGAAAAATCTACCGTTTTATTAAACTTTTAAGAAATATGTTTTCACGGAAGACGCCATCATTGTTTACAACGCAGTGCATTATGGGTAGTATGACGTCGAATCGTGTAACTACTAGGAAAGTTATGAAAGCTTACCGCATTCTCCTTGTTTTCTCCCGAGACGAAATCACAACCAAAAGCCACACAATGTACCATTTTACAATGTGTTGTCGACGAAAAACTACTGACGCTCCTGTTAACCAGATCAACGGCAACTGTTGCAGCTGTTGCGTGCGTCTCACGACTGACGCTCACTGCGCCAGTGCGCCACACGATTCTGCGTCATCACCTCAAGATGGCGGCGCCCGTAATATCAGGAAGTTGTTGTAAACATAACAATTTTACGTCAAACGGCGAATATTTGTTTACTTTAAGTTCTACTTTTTAGTAAGTATACCTACGCGAAGTATTTTCGATCTATTTATGTAAATATTCGGGGTTCCTTTTAACAGAGCTAAACAGGAAGTGCATTTCCAAGCCAAGTGGACGGGACAAAATAGGGTCAATAGAGTGATTATAGTTTATCAACACGGTGATGCGCATGCGTCTGGCCTGTAGAAAGAGCTGCCACTAATTGACCAAGCTGGAGCAACAACTTGAGCCAACACCATTGTCAATAACTACAAGAGTTTATCACTGTGAGAAAACTAAAGTTCTGCTGCTAAATCAACATTTGTGAATGAAATTCGACCTAGAACTCTTAAAAGTTGGGTTCAGACCTGATCCAAACAGCTGCTCTCGTCCTGTTTTGTTAATTAAAGAAGCAGCTAACCAGATGGACAGCGGCTCTTTTTGCATGGAGCATGCGCAGTAGAGCGGATAGTGACATTGACCGAAAAATGCTCTATAAACATATATATCCTCATACACCATAACACAATGTATTGTTTTAACTTTTTTTTTTTTCACTAGCGATGCATGTTTTCAAAAAAAACATTTTGTTGTAATTAGAACCCTTCACTGTCAACAATTGGTTAACCGATCGCAATAACACAGGGCTTTTTAATTGTAGGTTTTTTCCCTGACTTAAGCACCGCAGCACTATGAGAGTGAACAGACAAAATCTAACTTCACTCACCTCACATTCAAATCATTTTTACTTTGCTCCATTATTCTGCAGAAATCTGACTCGTTTTTCATTTTTGTGTAATATTTTTCCAATTATTTGTTTTTATCGTTAGCAGCCATGTTGTTTCTGATTGGTTAATTAATCTGTCACTCACGCCCACTGAACCTCGAAACAGGGCCACGGTGACCAGGCAATATTTTTTATAAATTGTATGGATTTTACCGCCAAACAAAGCGTTCGGGTCCTGTATTTAATTCAGACAGTAGGCTGCACTTTAACACTTTTTTTTGTGTCAAACACAAATTTTACTAATTTGTAACTAAAACATTTGTTAACCCAAACTTTAAGCTTAATAGTTTAATAAAACTGTATTTTCAAACATTATTTCTCCTGCAAGTCACAACATTTGCTCCCTGGATTTGTCCTGGAGTTCCCTCATGTTTTTGTACCTTTTCTGTCCTGTGACCTTTGACCTTGGTTGTTTTTGTCACATGACGCACCCGCTCACGTTTGAACCTTTGCTGTTAATAATTTTCACTTTTTGTCTCAATAGTTCACCCTCGTGTGTTCGTCTAAATTTGACCGTGAGCTGAATCTTCACGTTTCAGCCCTAAACGTTCTTCCCCTTGTGTAAACCGTCCCGTCTGGTTTTTCGGCTGCGTCACTTTGAGGTCAGACTCTTGAACTCGTCCCGTGTTTTACCTGTCGACTGGTTTGTTCGCAGCGTGACGTGAGCGGCAGGTCTGAGCGTGTTGGGAAAGACAAACATTCACTCTTTTGTTAATGTTGAACCGTGTGAGACAAATTCACTGTGACAAAGGGGAAATGTTAGAGTCTTGGGACAGATGTCATTAAGTTAAAGCTGTTAGCCTGATTTAAACTGACTCGACTTGTGCACAGGTTGATAATATAAAGCAAGAGTGACATTTGTGGAATAATTGTGCAGAAGATCATTCATATTTTCTTAAGTTAACGGTTAAACTTGGAGTTAAAGTGTGCAGAGTATAAACAAGCCCAAACTAACCAGAACCCTAACCCTTTGCAAATCTATTACAGGGCTCTCGCGGGTCCTTAAAAAGTCTGAAATCAGAAATGGGAAATTCCAAATTAGGACTTAAGGTTTTACATTTGAAGTTGCTTTTTTAAGACCTTGTATTTCAAGCAGATTGATCAAAGTTAAATGAAGAATGTGCGTGTTTGTGTCAGAGAAGTTGCATTTGCTGTGATGCTTGTCGTGTAAATGAGAGTCTGATTGGAGCTGCAGCGCAGAACAGAGGTGTGTGGAGCAGAGCGTGTGAGCTCAGCGTTAGCTTAGCATGAATCATCTCACAATTTTGGGACTAAACAAGAACTATTCAACTTGGTCAAACCAAAGGCACGTTTCATTTAGAGAGCGAGTTTTAAGATAAACTCACTGCACTTGAACACAAATTCAACACTTCAGTCTAAAATCACCTGACTTTGTCATTTGCTAGCGCTACAGATGCTGCTAGGGCTGTCCGATATTGACAAAAATTAATTACTAGATATTTTTTTGGCATATCTCGATGACAATATTTTGACCATATTTGATCAGAAGTGTGCTAAAATGTGTTTTGAAGCTTTTTAGCTGACGTGATTAGGTTGCATTAACTTTGTAAAGTTGATTATCCATTCACTTTTTGTATTATAATGAATTTTAGTTCCCTGATTCTAAACTCTATTAAATATTATTGGCCAACAGTATGTGATGTCAATACAATCTTAAAACTACAAAGTATTTGTGCCCTTAGTTGAAGGTTCTCCTTTTCAAATTTTGATTTTTAATTTGCTTTTTGTAGAGTTTTTCTATTTGCGATATACGCCTACTCAATATTACATTTTTGGATATCTTGAAAACAACATTCATGATATTATCTAAAGTTTGATATAATGCACAGCTCTAGATGCTGCGCGCTGAGCCGTGTGCTTCACTGCAGGTGTTTCGTTACATTTTCTTGATTTATTTAAGGTGTGCAGTAGATCGTGCACATTAGGGGTGTGAATCTTTGAGTGTCACCCGATTCGATTAGATTCCGATGGGGTCACGATTCGATTCAAAAACGATTCTCGATTCTAAACAATTCTCAATTTATTTTAAAAGTCATTTTTAATTCTGTTCTTAGGCTTTTATTTGTTTTGTTTTTTCTTAATTAAAATCTTGGTAGGGCTAATTTATCACCATCTTGCAATTATTACTCTTATGTTTTTGTCAAAGATAACATTTTTCAATGCTTTAGAATTCATTTAGCAGTAAATGTAATAAATGGGTCACTGGCCCTTTAATGCAGAGAAGTTGTGGCTGTAGTTAGCGCGTTAGCTGCTCTCCACCGCTAACAACAACAACACAGGACAAATCATGGAGCACATGGATGTAGCGCTAAAATACTCTGAATGTCGATCCACTTTCTCAGTTCTGCCTCAGAAGGAGAGAGAGAAAGAGGCTGCCCCGACACAAAGTTTTGTTGAAATTCTGGCACAAAGGGTTTATTAGAAGATATTATATGTTTACACTCAGACACAGACATTTTAGCAGTTTTCTAACGATGTAAAGCATGTCACGTAGGAGCTATTTTAGCGCAGCGGACCGCAGACGCAGCATAAACACTGATGTAATTTAAAATCAATTTGGGAGAATTTGGAATCGATCCAGAATCGTTAGAGGTAGAATCACGATCTTTTTAAGAATCGATTTTTTTTCAACACCCCTAGTTCACATGTGGTGAAAGCATCAGCTTTTGAATCGCTGTGTGTGCAAAGAACTCTCCGCTTATTTCCACGTTAACGTTACTTCAAGTTGAGCCATTGCAAAGTCATAAAGTTCTTTATAAACATAAATGAACTAAAACAAACCGGAGCCAGAGATCATCTGTGTGTGCTTTTGTAAAGAGACATAAAGCTGAGACCTGCACCTGTCAGTGATCATGTGACAGGTGCAGGCATGGCCAAATCAAATTAGGTTGGGCCTCTGCAAATTATATTTTTGATCAGAAATAACTGAAATGTAATTTTGTGATAATAAATACTGCTTGTATGACAAAATAGTGTTTTTAAACGTGCACGCGGTTTTAAATTTTGATATATACGCGGTCTTAAAAACTCTTCAATTTCCTTCTAGAAGGTTTGCAGGAACCCTGGATAAACATGACGTCGTTTAATCAAATTGAAACACTTTATGTTTGTAAGGTTATTTTTCCAGTAACATATTTGAAGACAGGTTTTAACACTTTTATGTTTGACTGACAGAATATCATCTCAATGTCGTTGTCGGGAAAATCATCCAGATATTCATTTTTGTCAATATCGCTCTAAATACATATTAAATTTAACTTGAGGTTGCACTTGCTGTGAATGAGATCCAAATAAAGATTACAGCTGACCTTAATTTAGCAGAATGGTGTAATAAACATTAAAGTTTATGAAAGAGACAATCATTTATGTGTATTTCTGTTCTGTTGTCTTTTGCCTGGAGCCCACAGTCGTTTCTCACAGGCTCCATCAGTTTCCCTTTAAACCCGCCGGAGATAAAAACAGTGGCACATTGTCTCTTTTCAAAAACACAGCTCAGACCGTTGCCAGGGACGACGGGCAAAAATGTGTCTGCCTCTGTCACCGAACTGTTTTTAAATAAAGGCTCTGTCAGGGAAGTTTATAAATAAAGGCGTGAGGAAGCGCCGGGTGGGAGAACAGGAAATAATGGAGGAGTGTTTTTAGTTTTAACAGTTTAAGTCGACGTCACGGAGAAGGAATGTGAGAGGAGCAGACTTTAGAGATGAGCATGGGGCTGTTTCACTTTCAATGATTATTACTCTGGTCGGCTACAAAAATACTGTATTTGAGTAATTGTGATTAGGGCTGCAACTAGGGCTGGGCAAACAATCCAGTTAATTAGATTATTTTGGATCTTTAAAAATCGAGGTCAGTTGTCTGCAAGTGGACAGCTTCAGCAACTTTGCAGATCTCTCTCTCGCGACTCTTAAAAAAAAACAGACAAAGTTTGGTGTTTTTTTTTTGTGCCTAGCCCTAGTCGAAACTTTTCTGAAAAAGTCCGGCACACAATGTAGCATCTTTTTGATTTACTGACACATGAATTCCACATCCTGCATATCCGCTGCGCAGCGCTGCACCACAGAACACCTCCGATTTTGTGCGCAAAGCCTCTCCTACTGGATGCATGTTGTCCCCGCTGGGCTGCGAAGCCTCGAGAAGCACGAGAAGAGCATGCGTGGAAGCACAAGTTTATGAAATTTAAGTTTTAAATTAAAGCCAAAATAGTTCTTTATGCAGCAGGAGTGCAAAAAACTGTTGTGTTTGATGGGATCGCTCTTTAGCTCACGTCACATGAGCTCACGTGTGTTTTCTCTCCGACACGAGGGCAAAGGCATTACGTGAATGAGTAATAATAATAATAATAATACATTTTATTTATAATGCACTTTCCATTTCAGGGACATCTCAAAGTGCTACAGGGGTTTAAAAAGCACAGGGGTTAAAAACAGATAAAAAAATTATTTATTAAATTATTATTTAAATTTATTTATTTTCTATGTCGTTGCTGCCCAATTGGAGTCATAAAACATATTTTTTCAGTTCATGCAAGTTTGAGAACCTATTAAAAACAATTCACAATTATTTGTTTACTAAATTAGTTGACGATGAATTCAATAAACTTAATCCACTTTTGTTAGTGCTCAGAACTTGTATTTTTTGTGAACATTTGAACAGCAATCTGTCATATTTAGTGTCCATATTTAGAGTTTCACACATCAGCTGTCAACACAACATAATAAAGCACATTCAGTCAGGTTTTGCACAAGTTCACACTTTGTTTCTTCAAACATCGTGGCTTTTATTGTATTATTGTGTGTATTATACAAGTACACACATTCTTGCGCTAGCATCAAAGTGAGGACAATCATTGACATAATGTATTACCCAGCCCCTTACCCTAACCTTAACCATCTAAACTAACCCCCTGACCCTAACCCTTACCCTAAACCTAACCTTAACCCAATTCTAACCTTAACCTTAAAACCTCATCTTGACCCTCAAACAGGCCAAAACTTGACCTTCAGAAAGTGAGGACCATGGAAAATGTCCTCACTTTCCAAAAATGTCCTCACTTTGATATTAAAATGTGAATTTTGGTCCTCACTTTTATGCATAAACAAGAACTGTGTGTGTGTGTGGGTAGGTCAATGGCTGCAGGAGCAAAACTGATCGATTCTGGTCTTTCCATTCAATCGCTGCAAACTTTAAACAATTTTCCATGTTGTTTCCAAAACCATTATTTTATTGTATTGTAAAAGCACTGATAAGAGAACTGTTCAACTAAGCAGGATTAATTAAGTATTATCGATAAATCCTTAACAATACACAACTTTAAAGCGTGTGAATAAACTACTGCATATTGTATTTGTTTAGCAACTAGAATCATTTCTGTTCTGCTCCTGAATTCTCCCGTTTCACCTGCAAAAACGCACAACGAAGACACAAACATCTCACCATATCATCAGACATGAATCGTCTTTGAAACGTCCGTCTTTTGAGCTAAATTTACCTCTCGCCGTTTGATCGGTTCTGCTCTGAATTCTGCTTTTTCTTTTGCTATTTTCGTCTCTCGCGATGCGTTCAAGGCCGCAGGAAAAGGAAAAAAGCAGCGTGTTTGGACAGAAAAGAGTTTATTGAATGAAAACTGCTGCTCCGCACAAAGAAGACTGTCTGGAGCTGGCAGCGACCTCACATTCCTCTGCTGCTTCTGCTCCAACGGGAAAGTTTTGCAAGAGGAACAAAAAAAACAAAGATGGCTGCCGTGACGTAAACAGAGGAGAGTTTCTCGAGGGGAAAATGTGCAAGTGCATGAAAAATAGTCTCATTATCAGAGCAGGTTTGTTATGACAAGATGGAAAACATTGTCAGTCATTTAGTTGTGTTTTTGAATTGAGATTTTTTCAACAATTGTCACTTAAACATTTGTCTTGAAGAAGAATTAAGACTTAGAATACATTTGATTGTTGTCTGTGTTAAATGGCAAACTGCAGATGTATATTTTACTAACCTTTTCAGCTGAGAGTCCCAAGTTATCACATAATGACACACACACAAAGAACTCATCAGAGAATTTTATTTTGGGGTGCCATGTTCCTTTAAGAGTAGAAAGAAGAGTAGCTTTCTTCTGGCCACTCTCCCACACAGGCCTGATTGGTGGATCGCTGCAGGGATGGTTGTCCTTCTGGAAGGTTCTTCTCTCTCCACAGAGGAACACTGGAGCTCTGACAGAGTGACCATCGGGGTCTTGGTCACCTCCCTGACTAAGGCCCTTCTCCCTCGATCTCTCAGTTTAGATGGACGGTCAGCTTTAGGAAGAGTCTTGGTTCAAACGTCTTCATTTATGAATAATGGAGCCACTGTGCTCATTGGGACCTTCAAAGCAGCAGAAATGTTTTCGTATCCTTCCCCAGATTTGTGCCTGAAGACAATCCTGTCTCAGGTCTACAGACAGGTCCTTTGAGCTCATGCTTGGTGTTTGTGCTCTGACCTGCAGCTCAACTGTGGGACCTTTTAGACAGATGTGTGTCTTTCCAAATCATGTCCAGTCAACTGAATTTGTCATAGTTGGACTCCAGTTAAGCTGTATAGAATAAAGATGATCAGTGGAAAAAGGATGCTCCTGAGCTCAATTTTGAGCTTCATGGCAAAGGCTTAGTTTTCTATTTTTAATAAAAAATAGAAAACTATGTCATATGTTTCATTGTCTTAATGGGGTCTTGTGTGTAGAATTTTGACGTAAGAGATTAATTTAATACAATTTGGAATGAGGCTGTAACATGACAAAATGTGGACAAAGTGAGCCCTGTGAATACTTTTGTATTCAGAGCTTCTGTTTGTACTGTAGTCAGTAAAATGTACTATTTTTTGCTTTGACAAAAATGTGTTTGTAAAATGTGCTAAAAGTGTTTTATTTGGGATTTTATAGAAGATACAAGTGAAATGTAAAACTTCCCGTCAAACTATTAGTCGACTAAATTGATCGTGGCATGTCAAAGCTAAAAAGTATTTTTTATTAATCTGAGCCAAACTGTGTTCAAACGCCAAACAATATCATGAAGCTCAAGGCAAATCCCAAATCGACTTTAACTACTAAGATTCCATAAATCGATTAATCCACTTAGTGACTACATGACACAACTTCAGCCGGACTTTATTCCTTTTTTTAAAAGCTTCAGCTAAAGTTAAATTAAAGTAACTTTGGTAAATGTCTCTATTTATATAGCACCTCACAAAACACTCAAAGGGCTTTACAATCAAGGATCCACTCACTCAATCAAACTGGCAATGTGTGAGAAGTGTCTTGCCCAAGGACACAACAGCAGTTCACTCTTGTTGTTCCACTGTGGCTCCTGGTGTTGCAGCGGTCTCCCATCCAACTATTTTGTAAACAACACAAGCTATTCTTCTCTCAATACTAAAAATGTCTTTGTTAAAAATGTTAAAATTGCAACTGTGAGTGATTTGGCAAATAAAAAACAACATAACAGTACATATATTTATTTATGCAAGTTTACACAGAATTTGTTTAGTTTAATGACACTAAAACACATAATGACAGTCGTAGCTGGTCGTCTGCTGTAAATAGGCCACGTTCTGCAGCGTCGTCGTGTCTCTGTGTGAAAATCCTCCCTCTCGCGGCGCCAAAACCAGGCCAGTCTCATCAAACCTGCCTCGCTTTTCAAATTAAATTACTGCAGCGTTATTATCTCCGTCAGCTAATTAACAAACGAGCAGCCGGGAGAAAGGTTTTAGACAGTTTGTACAAGGAGAATGTGGAGCTTTAACTGCAAAAACTGTAGAGTAAATACTATAAAACTTTATTCATTATAATGATCAGGATCTGGCCTGTTAAATAATTAAATTCGGGGGGTCCTGAGGTAAATAAACACATGTGACCGAGAGAGACAGAAGCCCTGTTTCCATAGGCTCGGGTCGGGGCGGTACGGTCCTATGCTGTTTCCACTGCGCAAAGCGACCCGTTCCGCCCCGCTCGCTGGGTCTATATCAGGCTGCTTTTGGCTCTGCCTTTAGCCTAGACCCTGGAGCAGACCTCGGAGCGGTCCCCCCTTTAGGCTCGATGATTGGACAAGCGTACACACAGGCTCAGGTGAAACCAGACGAAAAAGAGCAGACAGAAACGCAAAATAATGTTCCTCACCTAACGCAGACTTGACCCCTGTCAAACCGCGGCATTTCCACTGATGAAAACTTTGTTTCGCCGATAGACTTAGCAAAGCAAAGCTAGCGCATTAGCATCAGCCGTTTCCTGTTTGCAGACGCAAAACACTGTAAAAAATTGTAAATCCTGTGGGTAATGTGTCCAACATAATCCAGCCTCAAAGCACTGAATAAAATGGTTTAAAATGCAGCTCAGAGTCGCAAAGGCTTTGCAAAAAAATGTAAAATACATTTTTTAAAAGTCGATAAACCGGAAGTAGCCTGACCCTCGTGTCACAGACTTCAGATTAGTACACGTCTTTTTGTGAATCACTCACGCCAGGAAGAAAAAGTATAATTCTAGTACATTTTTTTTTATTTAAGAAAGCCTGTGTAATGTGTGAGTGTCGTCAGCTGCTCCTACAACAGACCATCTGGAGTCTGGACCTGCAGTGGAAACACTCACCATCATTACCATAAGCGGCCCAAACCGCTCCAATGTGAACCGGTCAGAGGGACCCAGGCTAATGGAAACATGGCTAGAGGAGCGATCGCTAATGAGCGGTCTGCAGTCTGCAACTGCAGCGCTGTGCATTTGAAACATGTTTTGAACATACAAATAGGCAATATTGCCATGTAAGTAGGCCTGGACACAATCAAAATAGCCATAAAATAACATTTCCTGAGTATAAATTGAGATTAGAGAACAAAGTTTACGTGTCTGTTAAAGTTTTTAGACGTGTGACAAGGACTGTGCATTTAATCAAATCACCTCTTTAGCTTTAAGTAATTGTAGATAACTGATTTCACTTGATAACAGCACAGAGACTTTTTTTTTCTTCGTACCACCTTTGATAATAACTTGTTTTTTTCTCATTTTGATCAATCTCGATTTTCGATTCAATCTTATTTAACCTTTTCAAAAATAAAGGAAAAATGGCATTCATGGACAAACAAAATCAGATTTTTAAAAATTATATTCTGTCTCAGAGTTTGACTTTAGCTCTAAACCACAAGTTTTACTGACAAAGATTGATTTTCGATCTTTCGATTCAAAACGTACAACCAAATCTCAATCTTGCAATTTTTTGATTAATTGCTCAGCCCTTATTGATAATATTGTAAATATTTATTGATTGCTTCAGTAATTGATCACAAACGTTGTTGCTCTGTTTGATGTCCAGCTGCTCGGTGAAAGTGTTTGTTGTCACTACAGTTTCCACGGTTACTCTTCTGTGTCTCCGCTGCAGATAAACCTTTTGTTTTGGTGAAACCCGACGTGGTTTTAAAAGTGTTTTGGGTCAAACAGACGCTGACGTTTGGCACGAAACACGAGGATCAGTGGTCTGTGTCAAGACAAGTTTCTCTGACGTCAAATTCAAAGTAGTTCACAGTGTTAATAAAGAGACTAATGTAGAATAATCTATGAGCTGAATGTAATGTGTGTCTGAAATACCTTTGGAGAAGCTTATGAAACATTCAGTCAAAATTACGCTCAGTCTCTCAGGTTTGATCAGATTGAAAATGACTTTTGGATCTTAGTTGAAACGTCTCGTCTTTCCATAACAACTTTGAAGCCTTTTTCTATTATAGTCCAGTTCTGTTGCAAAAGAGAGATTACACTGACTTGCTCTGGAGGACCTTTCACACTCCATCTGTGGCATTGTTCTGTCACTTCATTGTGCAACAGCTGTGCAATATTCATGTGTCTAATGTGTCTTATGTATTTTCCAATCCAATCCACAAACCAACAGTTTCCAAAGTGCTGTACACACACAGAATGACAATCATAAAAGTAAGTATTTTGATGGATTTTCTCTGCAAAGGAGAAGTGTTCACTAACGAGCTGATTCCTCATCCTGCTGCTCTGAAAACCTCGGCAACTGGATGCATTTAGTTTCCACTGTGAAGCTCGAGGAGAGCATGTTATTCCACACTTTGAGTCAGAGCTGAATTTGAGTCAGTCATAATTTGATGTGCAAATGCACTGAAGCTTCTGCACAAGTTCATACATTTGGCTTTGGCAACATCTATGAGGACCAACAACATAGAATGTTATATTTATCATTTAGATAAGCTACGAAGTCTTTTTTTTTGTCCCACAAATGGGAAATTTCCGTGTTGCAAACCACAGTTCAAGAACAGCAGGAAAAGAGAAACATGCAGCCAAACAAGAAATTTAGAGAAGACTTTGCAAAAAATATATAGAGGGTTATAAGAGTCTAAAAACTCGTATGTACTAAGTGTCTGAGTGCAGAATATGACCGGGTAAACAGATAAAGATAAATAAAGTGCATCAGTTACAGTATTTCAGTATCATTTAAAACATGTGACTATAATTATGATCAACAGCAGCAGATGGACCGAATAAAGAACCAGGGAATAAATATTTGGTAAAATGTCTTTGGTATGAGATGGAGGTAGAGAAGTAATAAGTTGTACTAGAGATGATTCTCATGGTAACTTTTGTTTTAAATATGTTTATTTTTTACATGAACTTGTTACAATATAAACCGATAATAAACTTTATTTACATGTTTTGTTGAAAAGCACAATTATTTAAACCGATAATAAACTTTATTAAAACAGCTCAAAGCAGAGATACATCGAGTTCACTCATATTAATGTAAAATGTAATTTTTTTGTCTAACTAATGATTATCACATGAAACTTTCTTAACAGACTTTATTAATCTCATCTGAGACAATCTAAGCTTCAACTGACAGAGAACATTTTTACCTGTTTCTGACCATTTAATTCATGAAAATACAGTCAAGTTTACAGCTACATGATTGACTCGCTTGCCACGTATGACAGGACATGCTTGGCAAGCACAAGTTAAAGGGACTGTACTCAATTTTTTGGCAACAAGAAACTTAAAAGCAATTTCCCCTAGCACTGATGCCTTGTTAAGTATCTAATCAGGTGGAAATTAGTCCCCAAAGTTCTGTCTATGTCTAATAAAATCCCGTTTGTGTGCAGCTTTTTCTGTTTTTGTTTTTAGCATTGTGGCTAACTGTTGTTACCATAGTGACTCACCTCGCTGTTAAAAGCTTTGAAAAAACATTCAAACTCATCATGATGAACAATTCTGAAGCTCAGAATGCATTAGCTACGTGAGGAAATCGTGTAGCCTGAAGGAAAAAGGTTAAAATTAATTATTTCTGTTTGTTTACATTTTTAGGACGCAACAATCAGGTACAGTCCCTTTAACGAAATAATAAGTTCTCGTTAAGGCCAAAATAGTTGTTTATTCTAAAGCAGGAGCAGCTGTGTTTGATAAATCACTTTTTAGCTCATGAAGGGAAGTCTGCATGAAACTGTCTGAGTTTTCTCCTGTCGCTGTTTCAGTGACATAAAGTGAAAGTTAACAGCTGACTCAGTCCAACTGTCAAAGCATCTATTCATATAAACACCAGTGTGAAGTGTTTTACTTCATTCTGGGCGTAGTTCACCTTCTTTTTCAGTTTTAGTTTTTTTATGGTACTATCTGCTTAGCTTTATCCAACCAGATTTAGACGCAGACAAAGCCAGACATGGAAACACACCTGTGCAATATTGTCCATCCCACAAGATGGACATTTTACCATCTCAGTGATCTTCTACTACATTTATAAAAGAATTGGAAGTTCCAGGTAACAGTAAAACTTTTCTTACAGTCAGTAACTTTGACATTCTAACTTTTGCACCTCCACAAACAGTTCTTTTTCTCCTGATGTAGCGAATCCCGCAGCTGTTCCTGTCAAACCGCGTGAACGTTCAGTCTTAAACGTAACGATTCGCTGCTTTGTTTTTGCTAATTACCTCTCTTCTGTGACGGACGCGACAGGATCCAGGATTTACTCTGAACAAAGCTTCATCCCAGTGTGCCGGAGTCTAAAACACGTCAGACAAACACACACACAATCAACATAAACAGCAGCAGCAGCAGCATATTCAAGACAAGTATTGCATCATAACAAAACAGAATGGTCCCTAATATCTATTTTTACAAGATAACTCACCTGTAGCTTATCATTTCTTCCCTCTTTGTCTCTCTCTCTCCAGGTGCACGTTCCGATTCCCCAGCACCAACATAAAGATCTCGTTCACGGCTTTGTCCAGCGGCAGGAAAGTGAAACGTGAAGCTCCAGAGTCTCCGGTCAAAGCCGTTCAGCCGCAGATTTCTCCTTTAACCATAAACATCCCCGAAAACATCGCCCACCTCATGAGCCCGCTGCCCTCGCCACCGGGACCATCAGGTAAGACACATCGCTGTCCTGTTGTTGTAGTCAGTGAAAGGTATAGACAGCCCTGATAATTATTAGTTGATAGAAAGTGGGTGTGACAAAAGCACTCAAAATTATTGGATCCTTAAAGGGACTTGTTATGTAAAATCTACTTTTATAAGATTTTAACCATGTTATAACTAGGGATGGGTATCGTTGAGGATTTATCGTTACTACTTATATATTTTAACGGTTCTCTTATTGACACTTTTACTCACACAAAAAAAATTCAATATTTTTTTTTTTCTACTGAGTGCATTTTTTTAAGAATTTGAAAAGATTTTAGAATAAAACTGAAAAAACACAACAAAATAACTACTAGCCAAGAAAAAGTGTAATGTAGCCAGCTTCACAGACTGAATTAAAAAGGCTACAACTCATTTAAAAGCTGGGCTGTGCACAAGTGATCAGAGTTGGTGAAATGATGTGTCAGATTAGGTGTTAAACCGCGGACATGCAACTGGTGTATCATACTTTCAAGCGTCTCTTGCTCAGTCCCGCTGAGCGTGTGGTGTCGGGTCGTTCTCTCTGCCTGTGTGTCTGTGTGTGCTCAAAGCCCGGACAGCTGCAGACAAACACATCGGAGAGACACAAACGTGGAAATGTACTGATACTGCATGTGCACAATCAAACTCCCTCAGAACCGATAAGAGGACCGAAGGCGCAGCACCGGGACTGTTATGAAACCCATCCCTAGTTATAACTAGAGTTGCTCTGATTGATTGGTCGCCGATCATGATCGGGTCAATCACGGCACACATCATGTGATCGGCAATCGCAAAATGGGTCGATCACACGTCACACAACAAGCTTCTTATAAAATCTTGGTTAAAGTGCTCTCTTAGATTGGTCCCTAAATCTGCTCTCCATCCACTGCTCTTCATGTCGTCCTGGCTTCACTCTGCATGCTCATGGACCAAACCAAACCACATCATGTAGCAGCTACATTTTATAAACACACGAGCAGCGAGCTCACCCGCTAGTCTTAGGGTGTACTGGCACTGGCACAACCGAACCGTGCCCAAGCCCGGATGGCCTTTAAAGCCCGATTCTTTAGAGCAGTCTGAGTGCAAACGAACTGTTCAGGCTCGGCACGGATCTGACTCTGGCGTGGTTGGAAGAGGTGGGCCAGAGCACGGCACGATTACTTATGTACACGCACACGCACGACTTTAGCACAAGCCCACTGTGACCGCTGATGTTTGTCATAAGAAGAAAAAATTCTGCAAAAAATTCTGAGGAAATGCTCTTACCTTGAATTAGCACTATGACTGGAGAGAAAAGTTGTGGACTCTCTGGTCTTGTGTTGCTTTTGCAGCTCCACGTGGTTTTTAATCCAAAGCCTGATGGAGAACGGTAAATGGTTCATTTAAAGCGTTTCGCCTTACAAGCACCAAAGCGCAACACGGGCAAAACTTGGGTCTGCCTTATTATATCAAATCTAACATTCCGCAGAACCTATTTTTGCCGCTACAACATTAGTGCCTAAGTGCTTGATCCAAGCTTCAGCGCAGCAAACGGCGTTAGAGGATGACGTCACTTGTGCAGGTGAGAGTGCGGGCCAGAGAATTTTCTGCAATCGGGCTTAAGCAGGGCACATTTCAAACCCTAGTGTGAGTGCTCCTTAGATTAGGCAAATAAAAGTGGGCCATCGAAGACATAAATGAGCCAGATGATTCCTACTGCAAAAAAAAAAAAAAAATCCAAGTCTTCATCCACCACTTATCTCCACCCACTTATCTTTATTTACTTACTCACAAATTTGAATTCCCAGTAAAACATGCACGGTTTCAAAAATGTCATGTAGACCAGTGGTTCCAAAACTTCAGTCGGGACCCCCAAAATAACCATGTAACCAAATCGAACCCCCACAGCAAAACAAAATCAATGTCTGTAAAAATTTCAAGTTAGAAAACCTTAAAAATTGGGTTAAAATGCATTTATTTTTGTATATTTTTTCTTTATATGACCAAACATCTGTCAAATATGATGCTTCCATTTAAAAAACAACTACAAAACCAAGTTAAAAGTGCAAAATTACATTATGAAGCCTTTTCGCAACCCCCAGATTTTGATTTGCGACCCCCCGAGGTTCCTGACCCCCACTTTGAACCATAATGTAGACTCTTTCTACAGAGTCGATCTTGGCTCATTATAATTTTTCCCATACAATACTCTTTGTATACGTTAGCATTTTCTATGATTACATTTAAACTCTCTGTCTCTGAGCTCATCTACAAAGTCCTGTTTAGTCTTTGGCTAAAAAAAAGCGTCTCCTTTGACCTCTTCCACCTTGAGCTGTCACAAGACGTTTGTGTGACCTTCAGATCGGCTTAGACTTTATTGTTCTGCTCTCTCCAAAACAACAAAGACAAGTTTAAGTTCACTGCAGAATTAGATCTCACAAGTACAACTGACTGGGTTCAATGTTATTAACTTTATTATTCTCCTTGAACAAAGAGAAGATTTATTTATGACGTGTTTATTTAGACAAGGCTTATAATACGTTTTTACCATGCAGGAGTATTATTAGAATATCTTGTGTCTTAAATAAAACCGGGTTATTCCAGTGCCGTGCGTGAGGTGAGGTTCGCTGGGTCTGCAGTGACTGTGCCTGAGCTGTGAGTTCAGTTCCCTCTTTAAGCTCTTAATCCACACAGACTTCTGTAATCTTCAGTCACTTCCAATAGAAAACCACTAAAGCCACTAAACCAAGAACTAAGAACGTTAAGGACATTTTTCAGCTGCTCCCAGACCAGATCTATTTGTGACTTTGCTGCTCATTCTCAAACTGAAGTCTGCATTCTTTGCTCTAAACCTGCTAAATACATGTCCCTCTACGTTGTCCCTCATTTGCACATTTAAAGCAGACTTATTACGGTGAAATCCAGCTTTTTGCGGTAGGGTTGGGCGATATCCAATTTTTCTTTTCACCTTCTTTTCACATCCAATTTTTAATATCGTCGTACCGTCTTCCAATTATTTCGTGATTGCTGATATAATTGTCTGCCCACTAATTAAGGCTTAAAGCGGCTCGAAATTGAGCTTTAGTCGTAATTTTACACCAACCAGGGGCCAAAGTAAATTTTTATTGATTAACATAGACGCAGCCCTACATAAAAAATATTTTTCAATATAACATCGTTTGATGTAATTCAAAAGGGGGTCTGGGGGAATTCTCCCCCAGGAGAATTGTTTTAATTTCTGTGCAATTATTGCATTTTGGTGAGTTTTAGATGTGATATTCTCATTGTGTGATGTAATTTTACAAGAAGACACAAGTCAGTAAATCATAAAACTTCCCCCTTTATAGAGGCCAGATTTAGAGGCCACAGCCCCAGATACCCTCTCAAGTGACTCCTCTTCTGTCCATCATGACATTAAGAAATGGAAATTTTTCAAAACAGTTGCAGTTTGTCTAAAAACAGTTTTTTTTGCGATTCCAGTTTGACAGCCACTTATGCCTACAACAAAACACCTTTTACGAATATATTAAATTGTGACATGTTTTGAGGCGACTGTTTGGCAGCGAAGGATGAGCTCAGGGACGCTACGTAACTTCTAAAACTTGGTGGCGATCATAGTTTCTCTCTTTTGTTTTGTGGAATTGTCAGTAATTCTAATTAAAAGTAAGCTACTTAGAAATCAGAATAGTGGTTGAAATATCTGTCCCAAATGATTCGAGAATATGCATTTAAAGAGTGCAATTATTTGCTGTAGCATTGATTCAAAACTTTGCACGTTTATTTATTAATGACGATATTGAAGTGATTTCGTCAAACTTTGTGATAGACAATATTATCATTTTATCGCCAACCCTATTCTGCAGTGTTCTCTCTTATTCATGGTTTACAGTTGTGTTAAAATATTAAAGATTTGAGTGTTTTAACCTGTTTTGTCTCGTTCTTCCTCAGTGCTGCTAACTCCTGCCCCTCGAGTCCGCGCGGGGCCGGCTCTTCTGGATACAGACTGGGCAATCGAATGATGAGCTCCGCAGAACTGCAGCTCATCAACGACAACTCCCAACCTGAGCACGACAAGGACAACTCCGGAGAGGACAGTCCCAAGGTACGGACAGGGAACCGGGACAGAAACTGGGCCACTGTTTGGATTTGAAAATACATTTAAATCTGATTGTTGTAACCCTGTGTCTCTCCTCAGGACGACTCGAAGCCTCCGTATTCCTATGCACAGCTGACTCGTCCAGGCATCACTCTGGCTCAAGACAAGCAACTCACACTCAACGGCATCTACAATCACATCACCAAGAACTACCCTAATACCGCACGGCCACAAGGGCTGGCAGGAAAACAACTCACCACAAAATCTGACCCCTAACCTCTGAATAAGACAAGCCAAAATTACTTAGTGTTATTTTTCTCTCTTTTTGTTCACATATTTGGTTAATCCTCCTGCTCTAGAATATTGGACTCAACCGGGGGGTTCAGGACCTTTGGGGGTATCCAGCATCTTGGACGTCACTGATGCAGCAATTCCTTCGCCAAAAGTTGGACAAGGCTGAACTTTCAGAAATGATGCTAAATGTTAATATTTATAAATCAACCGTCCAACTCGGATGTCACATTTGATGTGAACGGGGCTTAAAGTTCCCTGAGATGTTGAACTAAAATTAATCAGGATCACATATTAAAATTTGACTAAGCATTTCACAAATTCATCCATGCTTGGCCATTTTGCTCTCCATACAAACTGCATTACGAAGCCAAAACCCTAGCCCTAATGGGCTTCTGTAGGCCTTAAAAAGTCTTAAAATGACTTAAATTAGAAATGGGAAATTTAAGGTCTTATATTGTCTTAAAAATAATGTACGAAAAGCCCACGCCCATAAGGCACAGTGTCTCGGTTGTTTGTGTCTGGGCTCAGTATGAAATGGAGTTGCTTTAAATTAAGTACGTTTTAAAAAATCTATGCATTAAATATGACTTTAACTACTTTTGTTTATCTAAGTGCTACACAGTGTTTTCTGTACATGAAAATGATTGTTGATGTGTGAAATGTCATTTGTCTCATCATGATGTGTGTATTTTAATGAAGGACCACAGGAAGAGCTGTTTGCTTAAGCCCAACTAATGGCGATCCTTTTACTAAACAATAAACAATAAACATAAAGATGAGGTCATGAGAGGAGCAGGTGCGCACTTGTCCTGTGACAAGTCTTAAATTTCATTCTAGAAGTTGTACAGGAACCGTGCTCCAAACGAGTCTGGATGATTTAAAAACAGCGCAGAAGATCACAGAGATGACATTACAGATCAGGGACCATTCAGAATGTTGTTTTTTGAGGCTCAGAGGAAAGCATAGTATCTCACAGACACAACTCCAGTCCTTTAGTCCATAAACAGCACCAAACCCCATTCTAAGCAATTTGAGCATATAAAATACTCCAAAGCAGGGTTAAAAGCACATAATCATCATATTTTGCTTTAATATCTTCGTTCTTTAAGCTAACCCCAGCTGTCTTTCGTTCTCTCTCCTGCAGAACTCCATCCGTCACAACCTCTCTCTGAACCGATATTTCATCAAAGTGGCTCGCTCTCAGGAGGAGCGGGCAAAGGGTCGTTCTGGAGGACATAGACCGTCGTCCGAGTCCAAACTGTGAACAGCTTTAGAAACGCAGACCCAGAGGAGTGCCCTGCTTCAGAGCCCCGCACGGACCTCTCGTCCAGTTAACACGGGCTGCACACAGGAGGTTATAAAAAAGTAAACATTTAAAGGACGTTGGTCTAATATTGTTCTGTCTTGTGTTTGTTTGTAGTCAGTGTACTGTCAAATTTAGAACGTTTTGGACAATAATATCCATCAGATGTGTGATGTAAGACATAACTGACCTGAGTCACTAGTTTATACTTGAACTTACTTGAAAAAACGACTAACTTGGACTTGACTGAAGGGAATGAGAATTGAAAAAATATTTATAGGCAGACTGTACAAAAATGTATTTCTAAGTTAAATTCTCTCTCTCTCTCCCGTGCGTCTCCTCTCTCTTTTTCTCTCAACCTCTTTTTTCTCTCTCGCTCTTCCTCTCCTTTCCTCTTTCTCTCTCTTTTCTTTCTTCTCTGCCCTCTCTCTCTTTCTCTCCTCTCTTCTCTCTCTCCCTCTTTCTTCTCTCTCTCTCTCTTCTCCTCTCTCTCCTCTTCTCCTCTTCCTTTCTCTCTTTCTCCTCTCTCTCCTCCTTTCTCTCTCTTCTCCCTCTCTCTCTCTCTTCTCCTTTCTCTCTCTCTCTCTTCTCTTCTCTCTCTCTCTCTCTCTTCTCTCTTTCTCTCTCTCTCCTCTTCTCTCCTCTTTCTTCTCTCTCTCTCTTTCTCTCTCTCCTCTTTCTCTCCCTCCTCTTCTCTCTCTTCTCCTCTCTCCTCTCTCTCTCTCTCCTCTTTCTCTCCTCTCCTCTTCTCTCCTCTCTCTTCTCTCCTCTCTCTCCTCCTTCCTCTCTTCCTCTTCTCTCTCTCTCCTCTCTCTCTCCTCTCTCTCTCTCCTCTTTCTCTCTCTTCTCCTCTCTCTTCCTCTCTTTCTCTCTCTTCTCTCTCTCCTCTTTCTCCTCTCTCTCTTTCTCTCTCTCCTCCCCTCTCTCTCTTTCTCCCTCTCTCTCCTCTTCTCTCTCTCTCCTCTTCTCTCTCTCTCCTTTCTCTCTCTCTCTCTTTCCTCTTCTCTCTTCTCTCTCCTCTCNTCATTGGCCACGGCAATGCGTACATGGAGACAGGCGGAGCGCTCCACGAGGCTCTGGCTGCAGACCTGCACCGAGAGCGCGCGGACCGACAGGCAGAGTGAACACAGATATAGCGGGACGTGCGCACGGCAGGCAGGGCGCGGTGGAACTCTGGCGAGAGTGACAAACAAGTGACGAAGAAAAAAGCGAGCCACACCGGCTGTCTCTGTTCACGACTGCGGCGCTAAGGGCCCAGACACACAGCAAGCGACAAAAATGACGTGCGTGAACAAGCGAAACTACAGCCGTGCGTCCACGCATGGGTGGCCACACCGCCAGATGCAGCAGATGCCCCGTGCGCGCCTGTGGTGCGTCAACGCGAGCTACTCACCCTGTGTTTCTCAATGGGAAAGCTGTTCAAGTTTGTCTGTCTGTGTTTCTGCTCTTGTATCAGGTCTATAGTGAAAATAACCACATGAATAGGCTTCTATTTCCCCTCTGGACCGGCTGATCACGGCAAACGCGAGGTTTTCAATAGTAAATATGAAAACTCAAGCAGGCAGTCCTATTGAAGCAGGGCTCCTTCACACAGTCCAGGTCTGTCCCAGGACGTGTGGTGCTGATGGCAAGTGCACAAATACAACAGTAGAAGCCTGATTTCTTTGTATTCTCTGTATTCTACGCTTCTACGCAGCCACGCCAGCGTCAAGCGACAAAAAAATAGGTTGGATTCTTTCGCTCTCGATTCTCACGCGCCCAACGCTCGCACGACGTCACGCTCGCTACGCGCGTCAAGCGCCGGGTGTGTGGCCGGTCTCATTGACTTTGCATGTTTTCTAAATGATACGCGTGCATCGTTGGGCTATTTTTAACGCGCGTAGGGCTTGCGTAGCGCGAAATACGCTTGCAGTGTGTCCCTGGGGTAACTGCAGCCCGGGCCACTCCTCCTTCCTCCGGACAGCGGTCTTTACCATCTCTCTCTTCTGACGCGCTGGTGCGCTGGGAGAGAGAAAGAAAGGGCGACTCTGACGATGTACAAAAAGTACTTTAACTATGGTTTTGTTGAAGTTACGCTATAACACGTGAGACAAAGCACGTTTAATACCACACACACGACTTATTTGCTGAAATGATTGATAAAATTAGGTTACAGACGATAGAAACGATAGAAGAGAAATGGCACGATAGACGCTTTTCTATCGTCCCCACGATATGTATCGTCATATCGCACAGCCCTACCATAAATGTAGACTCTTTCTACAAAGTTCAGATCTTGGCTGCTCATTATTTTTTCCCATACAAACTCTTTCTGATCTTTAGCATGTTTCTATAGATGTACATTTAACTCTCTGCGCTCTGGGCTGGAGAGGAGCTCATCTACAAAGTCCTGTTTAGTCTTTGGCTAAAAAAAAGCGTCTCCTTTGACCTCTTCGACCTTGAGCTGTCACATGACGTTTGTGTGACCTTCAGATCGGCTTAGACTTTATTGTTCTGCTCTCTCCAAACAACAAAGACAAGTTTAAAGTTCACTGCAGAATTAGATCTCACAACTACAACTGACTGGGCTCAATGTTATTAGATTTTATTTGCCGTATTATTATTCTCCTTGAACAAAGAGAAATTATTTATGACATTGTTTATTTAGAAAGGCTTATAATACGTTTTTACATGCAGGAGTATTATTAGAATATCTTGTGTCTTAAATAAAACCAGGTTAGTTCCAGTTGCGGTGCGTGAGGTGAGGTTCGCTGGATCTGCAGTGACTGTGGCCTGAGCTGTGAGTTCAGTTTCCCTCTTTAAGCTCTTAATCCACCCAGACTTCTGTAATCTTCAGTCACTTCCAATAGAAAACCACTAAAGCCACTAAACCAAGAACTAAGAACGTTAAGGACATTTTTCAGCTGCTCCCAGACCAGATCTATTTGTGACTTTGCTGCTCATTCTTAAACTGAAGTCTGCATTCTTTACTTTCTAAACCTGCTAAATACATGTCCTCTGCTTTGTTCATCATTTACACATTTAAAGCAGACTTATTACGTGAAATCCAGCTTTTTGCAGTAGGGTTGGGTGATATCCCGTTTTTCTTTTTCACCTTCTTTTCACATCCAATTTTTTATATCGTCATATCGTCTTCCAAATATTTTGTGATTGCTGATATAATTGTCTGCCCACTAATTAAGGTTAAACAGCTCGAAATTGAGCTTTAGTCGTAATTTCACACCAAGAGCCACAGCATGAGTCGACCTACTGCCACCACCAGGGGGCAAAGTATATTTATATTGATTAACATAGACGCAGACACTGTAAGCCCTCCATAATTTTCAAAATAACATGGTTTGATGTTATCAGGGGGTCTGGGGGCATTTTCCCCCAGGAGAGTTGTTTTAATTTCTGCACAATTTTCTGCATTTTGGTGAATTTTAGCTGTGATATTCTCATTATGTGATGTAATTTTACAAAAAGACATAAGTCAGTAAATCATAAAGCTTCCCCCTCCATAGAGGCCAGATTTAAAGTGCGTATGACAGGTTTTACATTTCCAAATTTGTATTTAGTTTGGTAGGATAATACTTGTTGTAACTATAAATGCTAGTTTTACGTTAATCAAGAACAAGTTTGTGGAGAAAATGTGAAAATATATTGAAATACCAGGAAGTTCTAAACTGATGAATCACACACGGAGACCAAGACATTTTTTATTTTCTCACAAGAAACAGATTTTCATGGCCCTGTAAACACACATTTAACAAAAGTGAGTTCTAGTGTATTTTTATGGCTCAAGTAAAAAAAAACTGTTACTTTTAAGAGTTTTGGCGAAATTTAATAAATGGTTGCCAGGCAACTACCTAGCGTGATGTCATCGGTGATGAACAGGAAGTAAAATTTTAATGCTAAAAAATGGCCTAACTGGAATGAAATTTGAAAAATGTTTAGTAAACTTTAAATATAAGGATCTTAACTTCGTCTTTGTGAAATGAGTGGTTCAACCTGTCATGGGCACTTTAAGGGCCACAGCCCCAGAGGCTCTCTAAAGCTACTCCTCTTCTGTCCATCATGGACATTAAGAAAAAAAAACATCCAAACAGAAACAGTAGCAAAGTGTTATCGCAGGTGCTACATGACACACACGTTTTTTTTCTGATTCCAGTTTGACGAGGCCCACAAACACCGCTCCACACCTCCTGCACACTTCTGTCCAGCTCCACCTTCTTCTTTTCGATCTGTTTATTAGAGCGCTGCCTGATCTATGTTTGTTTTGATGCGCACGTGTTGGCAGCGTAAGGATGAGTTCAGGGACGCTGCGTAACTTTTAAAACTGTGGCGGCGATCATAGTTTCTCTGCTTTTGTTTTGTTTGGAATTGTCAGTAATTCTAATTAAAATAAGCTACTTAGAAATCAGAATAGTGGTTGAATAACTGCCCAATGATTGAGAATATGCATTTAAGAGAGTGCAATTATTTGCTGTAGCATTGATTCAAAAACTTTGCACGTTTATTTATTATGACGATATTGAAGTGATTTCGTCAAACTTTGTGATAGACAATATTATCGTTTTATTGCCCAACCCTATTCTGCAGTGTTCTCTCTTATTCATGGTTTACAGTTGTGTTAAAATATTAAAGATTTGAGTGTTTTAACCTGTTTTGTCTCGTTCTTCCTCAGTGCTGCTAACTCCTGCCCCTCGAGTCCGCGCGGGCCGGCTCTTCTGGATACAGACTGGGCAATCGGATGATGAGCTCCGCAGAACTGCAGCTCATCAACGACAACTCCCAACCAGAGCACGACAAGGACAACTCCGGAGAGGACAGTCCCAAGGTACGGACAGGGAACCGGGACAGAACTGGGCCACTGTTTGGATTTGAAATGCATTTAAATCTGATTGTTGTAACCCTGTGTCTCTCCTCAGGACGACTCGAAGCCTCCGTATTCCTATGCACAGCTGATTGTCCAGGCCATCACTCTGGCTCAAGACAAGCAACTCACACTCAACGGCATCTACAATCACATCACCAAGAACTACCCTTACTACCGCACGGCCGACAAGGGCTGGCAGGTAACACAACTCACCACAAATATGACCCCAACATCTGAAATAGCTCCCTCGTCCAAAATATACTCTGTGCAGGGTTCGTACAGTCATGGAGAACCTGGTCTGTAAAATATATAAAAATCTCTTGCATGACTATGACTAAAACAAGAAATTTTGACAGTTTGAAACTGGACTTTAACTCACATAATTGTATCATATTTTTGAACTGTCATTTGAAGTTTAACATTTAATTTTTTATGTTTAGCAAGTCCTAAAATTATTGTATTTCTGTCTTAGCCAGCTAATGAACGTGAACAATTGAAACAAATGTATGAATACGTTAAACAAGATCCTGGAGATGTTGGGAATTTCTTTGGAGAAGTCATGAAAAGTCATGGAAAACCTTAAGTTAAAATCTGTATGAACTCTGTTTGTGTTATTTTTCTTTTTGTTCATATATTTGGTTTATCCTTCTGCTCTAGAGCAGTTGTTCTCAACCGGGGGTCAGAACCCCTTGGGGGGTGTCCAGCATCTTGGACGTCACTGACGCCGCAATTCCTTCACCAAAAGTTAGACAGTGCTGAACTTTCAGAAATTATGCTAAAGTGATACATTTATATAGCAACTTGGAAGTCACATTTGATGTGAACGGGGCTTAAAGTGCCCCTGACAGGTTAAACTAAAATTACTAAGCATTTCACAAATTTTGTCCAAACTTGGCCATTTTTGGGCTCTCCATACAGACCAGACGTCCATATTTGGCCTCTCGACTTTTTACAAAGCCATAAACTTACCCACATTACCTGATCTAACCCCAGCCCTAATCAGGGCTCCTGCGAGTCCTGATTTTTTTTTAAAATGCCATAAATTAAAACTGGGAAATTTAAGGTCTTATATTAAATGTAAAATATACAGTAAATGTAACGAAAAGCACACAGTGACCCCCATGGCCCATAACGCACAGTGCACAACATCTGCAATGCTAACAAAGGCAAAGTCAGACATTTTCGCAGTTCGAAGTGTTGGATTTCTGATACTTCACAGTGAGTTTACCTTAAAACTCGCTTGCTACATGAAACATGCTTTTCCTTTGGCCAAGTTGAATATTTTTCGTTTAGTCCCAAAGTTATGAGGCGATTCGTGCTAAGCTAACAGTGAGCTCATGTCCTCTGCTCCACGCTCTTCTTTTCCGTGCTGTCGCTCCATCTGATGCTTATTTACTCGACGGGCATCACAGCAAATGCAGTTTCTCCAATACAAGCACGCACAATCCTCATTTAACTTTGATGGTTCTGCATCATCGTTTTACATGTGGTGAAAATATCAGCTTTTAAATCGCTGAGTGTGCAAAGAACTCTCCACCTATTCTGTGTAAAGTTCAGTGGACTTTATAAACATAAATGTATGAAACAAACTGGAGCAGAGCCGTGGACAGCACCAGTTATCATCTGTGTGTTTGTAAAGTGAGTGTCATGAGAAGAGACAGGTCTTAAATTTCATTTTAGAAGCCACGGAAATGCTCCAAACAAGTCTGGATGATTTAAAAACGGTGCAGAAGATCACAGAGATGACATCACAGATCAGGGACATTCAGAATGTTGTTTTTTGAGGCTCAGAGGGGAAAGAATAGTATCTCACAGACACAACTCCAGTTCTTTACGTCCATAAGTCATCACCAGACCCATTCTAAGCATTTGAGCAGATAAAAATACTCAAGAGCAGGTTAAAAGCACAAATAATGCATCATGTTTTGCTTTAATATCTTGTTCTTTAAGCTAACCCCAGCTGTCTGTCTTTCTCTCCTCCTGCAGAACTCCATCCGTCACAACCTCTCTCTGAACCGATATTTCATCAAAGTGGCTCGCTCTCAGGAGGAGCCGGGCAAAGGGTCGTTCTGGAGGATAGACCCGTCGTCCGAGTCCAAACTGGTGGAACAGGCTTTTAGGAAACGCAGACCCAGAGGAGTGCCCTGCTTCAGAGCCCCGCACGGACCTCTCTCGTCCAGGTAACACGGGCTGCACACAGGGAGGTTATAAAAAAGTATAACATTTAAAGGACGTTGGTCTAATATTGTCTGTCTTGTGTTTGTTGTAGTATGTAGTGTTACTGTCAAAATTTAGAACGTTTTGACAATAATATCCATCAGATGTGTGGACTTGTAAGACATAACTTGGACCTGAGTCACTGTTTTGATGACTGAGACTTGACTTGAAAAAACAGACTGAGACTTGGGACTTGGACTTGAAGGTGAATGAGAGAGTGAATAAGAATATTTATTTAGTTGCAGCTGTACAAAGTGTATTTTGGCTAAGTTAATTCTCTCTCTCTCTTTCCCGTGCGTCTCTCTCTCTCTTTTTCTCTCAACTGTCTCTTTTTTCTCTCTCGCTCTTCCTCTCCTTTCTCTCTTTCTCTACGATCTTTCTTTTCTTTCTCCTGCCCTCTCTCTCTTTCTCCTCCTCTTTCTCTTCTCTCTCTCTCCTCTTTTGCTTTCTCTCTCTTCTTTCTTTCTCACTCTCTCCTCTATTCTCCTCTCTTTCTTTACTACTGTCTTTCTCCTCTACATCTCTCCCTTTCTTCTCTTAATTCCGCCTCTTGGCCTCATCTCCTATCCTCTCCATTGCCTTCTCTCTCATCTCCTCTTCTTCTTATCTCTCATCAACGGGTCTTATTCTCTCTTCCTTGCTTTCTCTCTCTTCCTACTTTCTCTCTCATTTTCTCTCTCTCCTTTCTATCTGTCTCATTCATCCCATTACTCCTTTCATCTACCCCTCCCTCCCTCTTATCTTTTTTTTTTTTTTTCTATATTCTTTATGTATTATTATTTGATCTTTACATTTCTTTTTCTTTCTTTTATTTATTACATCAGTTTTTTTTTCTTACTTCTTTTTTATTTTCTTTGTTAAATTTTTTTTTATTTATGTTATTTTTTTTTTTATTATTATGTTTTATTGTCTGTTTTCTTTTTATATTCTTTTTTCTTTATTTTTTTTTCTTTCTTCTTTTTATTATTTATTGATTTTATTGTTTTTATTTTTTCTTTTTTATCTTCTCTTTTTTTTTTTTTATTTTATTTTTTTTTATTTCTCTTTTTTATTTTTTTCTTTATATTCTTTATTTTATTTCTTTTTTTCTTCTTTTCTTTTTTTTCTTTCATTTTTATTTATTTTCTTTTATTTTTTTATTTTTATTTATCTTTTATTTTATCTTTTTTTTTATTTTTTTTCTTTTTTTTCATCTATCTTTATTTTTCTTCTTTTTTTTTAAATCAGCTCTATTTTCTTTTCTTTATTTTTATCTTTTTTTTTATTTTATTTCTTTTCTTATTTTTGTATTTTTTATTTTTCTTTGTTTTCTGGTTCTCTTTTGTTTATTATATCATTTTTTTTTATTTTTTCTTCATTTTCTATTTCTTTCTTTTCTGTTTCTTATTTATTTTTTTTATATAGTTTTCCTGTTTCCACCGCAATTAATTTTTTTTCTTTTCTTTTTTTTTTCTTTTGTGCTTATCTTTTCATTTTTATTTATGTTCTTTTTATTATATCTTTTTTTTTTATCTTCGTTATATTCTCTCTGTTTTTCTTATCTTTTTTTTTTATCTAATTTTTTTTTTTTTTTTTGTGTTCTCTTGTTTTTTTTATTTTGCTTTGTCTTTTTTTTTCTTATTCGTTTTTTTATTTCTTTATTTTATTTTTTTTTTTATTTTTTTTTTTTTTTTTTTTTTTTTTTTTTTTTTTTTTTCTTTTTTTTATCTTTCCTTTTTTTTTTTTTTCTTCTTTTTTTTTTTTTCTTTTTTTTTTTTATTTTTATTTTTTCTTTTATTTTTTCATTTCTTTTTATTTTCTTCATCTTTTGTTTTTTTTTTTTCTTCTTTTAATTCTTTATCTTTTATATTTCCTTTTCTCTCTCTCTCCTCTTTCTCATCTCTCTCTCTCTCTCCTCTTCTCTTCTCCTCTCTCTTCTCTCCTCTTTCTGTCTCTGCTGCCTCTTCTCTCCTCTCTCTCTCTTCATCTCATGTCCTCTTTCCTGTCTTCTTCTCTCCCCATTCCTCTCCTCTTTCTCTCTTCTCATACTTTCTGTCTTCTCTTCTCCCCCCCTCTCTCTCTTTCTCTCTCCTCCTTCTCTCTCCCTCCTCTCTCCTCTTTTCTCTCTCTCATTTTCTGTCTCGTCTTCATCCCCCCCCTTCTCTTATCTCTCCTCTCTCTCTCCCCTCTATTCTGTATCTCCCTCTACTCTCTCTCTCTCTCTTTCTCTCTCTCTCCTCTCTCTCTCTCCTGTGCTCTCTGATATCTTGAAACCATTTGAATTACTATTTAAATATAAGCTATATCATGTTTTAAAGAATTTAAATAATTTATTAAAATACACTTTTTCCCTCGTCATTTTTTATTATGTTTCGTTTATTCACCATCAAAAACCAATTTCAGTTATTTTATGTTCTGCCTTACTTTATTTTATTTATTTATTCCACTTATTTATCGGATACCTCTATACTAATACCACGTTTTTAAACGCTTTTTCCTTAATGTTTCTTTAGAGTTACGTGTGCGCTCTTGAAGTGAAAATTTAAAACAGAAAACCGATGCTCGTGTCGTCCAGCGAGTGCAGCGGCCGTCTTTCCTAACCACTCGGGGGTCTGCTGTCCACGCATCACTCGCGGTGTTGCGAGATCCCGGCAGCCTGTTCGAGAGAGGGCTCGCCTGTTCCTCTGGAGGTGGAGACGACGTCGTTTCCTGCTGCCAGCGTCCACCGCACAGCCCAGCAACTCACTAACAATGAAGAACCAGATATCACACACAACACGCCAGGTATTTGAGGGCAGTTTATATTACAGGGTTCGATTACAGGTCATGGAAACACCTGGAAAAGTTCACTGGAAAATGAAATCCAATTTCCAAGGTCCTGGCAAAAGTTTTGGTAATTTTATGGTTTGGGAAAAGTCTTTGGAATTACAATAACACAGGGTTCGAAGGACTAAACGCATCCCCCCAAAATATAAAGTTTTCAAGTGGGTAAGCCTCAGATCACTCCAAGCTAGCTCGCGTCTCTCCTCCACAGCTTGAGTGGAGCAGAGGATGGGAGCGCTGAATGCTAGTGCAGCAAGTGTGCCGTGTCTAGTCATGTATTTGGCCGCTAGCGCCCCACCGACTGTATGATTCACGGAATAATTAACGGGAATTCACTCGAAAATTTTGCTTGCACATTCAGGTTTAAAAGAAAAGGCATTACGCGCGAGCACACGCTGCTACCGCTAGCCCGATGCGAATGTTAGACTTCAAAATCTAAACTTTATCCGAGTTTCAAACAGCTTCAGTGGGCGGCGGGACCTCATGTCTGAGGTCAAGCAGAATTCGATTACTAAAATGTGCCTAAAATCTTTCAAACTCATAAAACTCCACCATCGTGGTCTCAGTAAGTCAAGCTATGTGTAATGAGTTTAAAGCATTGCTACAATATTGATGCTAACACTGCTTAAATCTGATGTGCTGTTGCTGAGTTACACAACAACGGCCAAAAGCAGCAAAATATAAACTCTCCTGGTCTCTCTAGGCTGCTGGTCAATGATACAAAATGAAAGGTTTTTATTTAGCAATTTATAGAAAATAGACAATTTAAGTGGATTAACCACACCATATTTTCAAATTGGTTGTCATTTTAGCGTATAAAGATGTCACAGAAATGTTCAAAATGGGAACAAAAATGTATGCATTATTTAAGCACTTAGTTAAAGGAAGGGTTATATAAAGACTGTAGCATTATTAAAGGAAATCACTATAAATTTAGTCACAAAATTACCATAACTTACATATCTTACAAGCATAATAGTTTTATATATAAAATGTTTAAAATATCTACCAATTTAGGCTTATATGAGAAGAAATTAGGATGGTCAATAAAAGTTAGTCTGGAGCCTAGAACAATTACTCAAGTTGGGAATAAATTTTGCTTTGACACAGTCCCACTCTTGTTATGGCTTGGACATAGAAAAAAGAACAAGTAAAATAGAGTTCCTGTTGTAATTGGGCTTTATTGTAAACTGAATACAAGATTGAAAACATTAGTCATGGAGATTATTTTAATAAAATCTGAGGAAATTTCATATATTTCAACGAACTTAAAGTTATTTGAACACAAATATTTAAAATAGGCAAGTATTTAATTGACGTGTGTGAATACCAGGATGATGTTGCAAAAAAATTTGAATATCAAGAATTTTTGTAAGATAGATTCTGAAAGTGAAACCAGTTGCTAATTTAGGATTTGTGCACATGAAGTGAATAGGTCAAAGCCTTAATTTTGGGAAAATTTGGATTGTTCTGGCTGTAGATGGGCTAAAAAAAAAAATGCCTTGATTTCAAAAATTAGAACCATTACAGAAGATATTAATAAACCAATGTATTTTTAAAAGAAATGTTAGATTTCTTGAAGTAGTTTGCTTTCTATGATTTCATATTATAGCTGTGTGTCCTTTTACAATGGTTACTTTATCAGTGTGCTGAGGTACTGCAGGAGATGCAGTTGTGGCTCTGCTTCAGGTCACCTGAGCCAGGTCTGCTGTAGACAGAGGCCTTCAATTTTTTGACACATACTTGTAAGTCGCGTGAATCGGTCATGGAAATGTGACAATTGTTTGGAAAAGTCATGGAAAAGTCATAGAAAATCATAAAATACAATCTGTACGAACCCTGTATTTAGATCAACTCTGGGTTTAAACTGTGAGGGAAATACATGTGCTGTTTGTGAATGTTTTATACTCACTTTACTATCAGAAAATGCACATATAACATCTTATACAACATCAATACAGTATGCACCACCTCACAAATGTCAGTTGTGTCAGGTTTTTGCTCCCCTTAAGCTATTTTGCACGTAGCAATGCTTGATGCTTCCGTTCAAATATGATAAATAAATCACTATATTGTATTTTGCAGGGCTACTGCAGGTCATAGTAAAGTCTTAAATTAGAAACGGGAAATTTAAGATATTAAATTGTCTTAAATTTGTCAAAATTAAAGATCTTGACTTAGATATTAAATCTTAAAGGACAAATAGAGGGATTTTTGTTTATCAACACAGGCGATGTGCGCACCTGACCTGTAGAAATGCATAGACAGAAACAGTGGAAACAAGTCTAAAAGCTCAGCAGTCAGCTAACTACAAGAGTTTATCATTATGTGAAAACAAAGGTTCTGCTGCTAAATCAACATTTGTCAATGAAATTCGACCCTGCGACCCTTAAAAGTTACTTTCAGGTGAAAAAACTGCGAAAAAAACACAGTCTCAAGCTTCAGGAGACAGACGTCTGTCAGACCGGTTCAGACCTGATCCAAACAGCTGCTTTGTCCCGTTTCTATTTTATTCAAAGAAGTTTCCCTGTGTATCCAGATGGAGAAGGGCTCTTTCTGCATGCACAGTAGGGCGGAAAGTGACGTGACTGAAAAACCACTCTATACTGTATATTGAGGGTATTCATGAAGAGATAAAGCGCAAATCTGGCTTATTTGGCCAATTGAGGCTTATGAAATCTCACTTTCTAAGGTCTTAAATTATCTTAAATTTGCTGCTACAGGTCTTTGCACAGGTCCTAAATTAAGGCCATGTACACACATAGGCGGCTATTTTTACAAACACATATCTGCTGTCCTCCGTTTTATAAAAACTCTTGTGTCCACACAGAACTGTTTTAAAGAAAATCACATCCACACAAAACCGCATAAATGTGCTCCCTGAGCGTGGCTCTAAACAAGGCCCGTGTATGATGTTATGCAAATGTTGCAGTTAGTGACGTATAAAAACGTAAAACGCCGGTTATTCACATTCACACTCAAATGCAAAGCTGGAGTTTTGACCAAATCTTCACTTTGGTCGGAGTTTTTATAAAGCTCCTTTTATATGTGGGAATCCTACGGTTTAGTGTGGATGACAGGCGAATCGTAGAAAAAAATGTTTTATCAGATACCCGGCTATGTGTGGACAAGGCCTTATAATAATGAACAATTTCTGTCAGATTTTTTTTATTTACCTCACACTGCTGCAGCTTTTTTCTACAACAGGTGTCAACAATCAAAAATCACCAGGGTCCAGTTGGGGAAACTTTTTCCAAGCAAAGGTCCGGAACTTCAAGGCAGATTTCTTTTAAGACATTTTTAAATCTGACTTTATAATTAAAAACAATTACAAAAATGGTTTATTTTCCACAATATGCCACATAATGCTACTTTATTTAAAAGCTTCTTTTTTTAATGAATTATTCTTTTCTGACTTGACCTTGTTCTATACCATGTCTGTCTTTGTGTCTCACTGGCCAAAACGATCACTGAAAAGTGAAAGTCATGTGAATGGTTAGGACATATTTGATAACCCTCTCCAACTTTAAGCAGGAGAAGACACACAAACAGCTGTACCACGTTCATCACATGCACACAAACGCGCTCTGTAAATACAAGTATGAATCTGAAGACTGCACCGCACCCATAGAACTGCACGTTTTTGTCTCTGATGCGGTGCCAAAAGTAAAAAGGACAAGTCACATTTGCGAAGTCTTGCACGGCGCTTCTTTACAATATCACGTCCACATGTTCAGATTTGTAATCTCTTTTGTTTGCGTGTCAGGTTCCCCCGTGACCAGTTCGTCGGTGCTGATCGCGGTGCAGAGGCCGCTGGCTCAGGGTCTGAAGCCCGTCACGTACACCATGGCGTCTCCGGTCAGCTCCAGCTCGCAGCCTCCCCTCCAGACCGTCCACGTCCTGCAGCAGATCCCGGCCCAGATCCAGACCCAGATCCAGACCGGGACCGTGCTCCAGCCGGCCACCATCATCAAGACCGAGGCCCAGGAGAACGGGAACCACGCAGACACCGTCAAAAGTAAAAACTGAGAGCTGTGACTGAAGTGATGTACATTGTTAGTGTATTTTGTCTTAAGTAATTCTCTGTCTTTCTCTTTCTTCTCTCTCTCTCGTCTTTCTCCCTTCCCTTTTTTCTTCTTTGTCTTTCTCATATCTACTGTTCTCGCTCCCCTTCTCCCCTTTACCCTCCTCGTTTTTCTCTCTTCCTCCTCTATACCCTTCTCTTCTCTCCCTCTTGTCGTTACCCTCTCCTTTCTCATGCCCCCTGTCTGTCTCTCTCTTTCTGTCTCTTTTTTTCTCTTCTTCTGTCTCCCTCTCTCCTCTCCTTTTCTCTCTCTCTCTACCCCCCTTTTTCTCCACTCTCACTCCTCTGTCTCTCTTTGTCACCCCCCCAACCTCCCTCTCTCCTCCTCTCCTCTCACTTTCTCATCTTTCTCTCCCTTCTCTCTCTCTCCACTTTCTCTATCCCTCCCTTCTCGTCCCCCTCCATTCTCTCCTCCCCTTCTCTGTGTCCTTTCCCCTCTCTCTGTCTTTCTCTCTCTCTCTCCCTCCTCTCCCCTCCCCTTCACTCTGTCTCCCTTTTCCTCCCTTTCTCTTTCTTTTCCTTCTTCCTCTCCTCTCAATTTCTCTTCTTTCTCTCCCCCTCCTCTCTCTCCTCTCTCTCTCTCCTCCCCCTTCCTTCTCTCTACCCCCCTCTATGTCTTCCTTTTCAATTTCTCTCTTTCTCCTCCCTCTCCTCTTTCTCTCCTTCGCTTCTCCCTTTTCCTCTTTCTCTCCTCTCTCCCTCTAATCCTAACCTACCCCCCTCTCTTCTTTCCTTCCCTCTTTATCTCTTTTTCTCTCTCTCCCCTCCTCTCTCTCTCTCTTCTCTCTCTCTCTCCCTCCCTCTTCTCCTCCCACTTCTCTCCTCGCTTTCCTTTCCTCTTTCTCTCCTCTCTCTCTCTCTCTCTCTCGCTCTTTCTCCCTCTATTTTCTTTCTCTCCTCTCTCTCCCCCTCCTGCCCTCACTTTCTCTAATTTCTCTTCCCCCTCCTCACTACTCTCTCTATCCCTCCCTCTCTCCTCTCCCCTCCTCTGAATTCTCTTTTTCGCTCCCCTTCCTCTCTCTCTCTCTATCCCTTCCTCCTCACTCTCTCCTTTCCTTTTCTCTTCCTTCTTTCTCTTCTCTCTCCCTCCTCTCCTTCTCTCTCTCCTCTCTCTCTCTCTCTCTCCCTCCTCTCTCTCTCTCTCTCTCTCTCTCTTCAGCAGTGAAAGTCGAGGCGGTCCTCCCCTCTCTAGGCCCCTCGGCGGCTCCGGTGATCCAGGGCCCTCAGACGTCCTCTCCTCTGCAGACGGTGACCATCCTCCAGCAGCCTCCCCTGGGCACGCACCAGCTGCCCATCAAGACCATCACCCAGAACGGGACACACAGCCTCGCCACTGCCATCCAGGGCCACAGCTCAGGTACTGCACCGCAACAACGCACAACTACTACACTCTACAAATCATGATGCTAATTAACTAATATCTCCACTGTCTCATGTAAGTCTTCTGCTGTGTTTGTGCGCGCTGCATGAGTGTGTGTGCTCAGCGACTGCCCACTTTCCCTTGCTCATGTCAGTGGAGCGGTGGAGAAAAGATCAGTCTCGTTACATAAAAAGTGGTGTGGAGTTTGACACATGAAGTGCTCCATTATGACACTGAATTTTCTTACAGAGGCTTATCCAGTGTTTCCCACAAGATCATGTAGAGATCATGGTGGTACAAGTGGCCCATGTTGCATAAAAGTCACTTTCTGCTCCTACTTATCAAAAACATTGCTTATAGATTAAATATAACTCCGTACCTATGTTTATTGCAATGCTACCAGCTTCAAGTAATATTATATCCCCATCAGTCAAATGTTTTAGACTATGGGGGCAAAAATGTGACAATGGGGGGCACCTTAATCTTTTCTATGAATGGGAAACACTGCTAATCTGTCTCCACAAAAGGAAAAATCAATGTCTGTACATTTAAAAACTGCTGCCTGCTTAAGCTGTGACACTCCACCGGTGTCTGAAGCTTCTGCTCTCAAAACCCTCTAGGGCTGGGCGATTTTGCCACAAATTATGATTTTTTTCCCTTAAGAAATATTGTAATTGCGATTGCGATCATAAACCGTTTTAGCATAAAACTGTTGCACTGGCAAGAGCAAAGTTTCACACCTGAGGCTGGTATTGTCACTACATGTCGTTGATCTCAGTGATCACAAATCACTGAGAGAAAAGTGAAGTAGAAACACACGGTGTCCAAGCGATTATTATGATAATCGATTAGTTGGGCAATTATTCTTTCAGTTAATCAAATTAAAAGTGACATGAAATTTTCACTAAGGTAATGTCGCTTGAAGAAATCTGGCAGATGTAGATTTTAAGTTGGTCAAAAGTAGGGATGCACCGATCCGATACTGGGATCGAATATCGGTGCCGATCCAGGAAATTTTGCTAGATCGGGTATCGACTTCATGATATCGGTTCAGCCAATATCATGGTTTTGCAATGAATTGGACATAATAAGATTATTTTACAGGCTGGTGTTGATCCAGAACGTCTCATAATATTGGGTTTTTTGTTCAGATTACGTTGTTAAGTAACAGTTACACCACATAATATGACCAAATGTATTACGTTTTTATAGGCTAAAAAAGCTATTTCAGCTCCTACACTTGTATCGGTTGATATCGGGTATCGACAGTTAGTTAAAGCCAAAATATCGGGATCGGAACGGAAAAAGCTGGATCGGTGCATCCCTAGTCAAAAGTATTGAAAATTAGATTCTCATTAGGACTTAAACTGGTATTGAAACTACATCTAGATACTTTGTTAAATTTGTATCAAGAATCAAGTCTATTTCTTTATTTTGAAATGTAGTATTGTAACACATGCAGACAAAATTTTATACATCAAAAACATTTTATTTCTGTTTAATCAGAGACTCTTGGGAGGTTTGGAACATATAAAAAGACCAGTTAATGATTACTTGATTACTAAATTACTAATTTACTTCCAAAACAAGACGGACATTAACAATAATTGCACAACGCTGCGATTACATTATAGTGTTTTGTTTATCGCCCAGCTCTATAACCATCCTGTTCTGTTTCTTTGTTTTGGAAAGTTAAAAGTGACTCTTAAACAGTCTCAGTCTTGCTTTGATGTGTATGTTTCAGTGCTGCAATAGGCTGCAGTGCATTGTGGGATGTGTAGTTCTTTTATGCTACAAAATAAACCTCCCTCTGTCTCTCGTCTCCAGCAGCAGCCAGCCCTCTGCACCTGCTGGCCGCTCACGCCTCGGCCTCCGCGTCTCTCCCGACCAAACGTCAGAACGGAGACCAGAGCGTGGAGCAGCAGCACCCGACGCCAAGCGCTCCAAACCGGACCCAGAACAGGCCACGCCCACTTCCTCCTCTCCGCCTTTCACTTCCTGTCCCAACTCAAACGACACGGCGGCAGCTAACGACCAGAGCGGCGACCTCAACTGACCTGTCCCACTCCCCAAAAACCCACTGCACTGCAAAAACAACAACATCCGCATCGGTTAAAACGACTTTTAAGTAGATCGAACTAAATAGATTTTTTTTTACTTAAACAGCTTGGATTATTTGAGTTATTTCAGTGTAATTTTATTATTTCTCCAAGTGGCTTTCTGCATTTAACGTCAGCTGACTTGTTTATATTTTCTGTACTTCCTGTTCAGTTCATTTCTATGGCTTTTTACAACATCAGTCTAAAATTAAGAAATATATCCGGAAGTGAAAAGTGAGTTGTGGTGAAAGTCTCAGAAAACGTCACCAAAAGACACTTTGGCGTTAATAAAAAGAGAAATGTTTGTGTCTAAATGCTACCGCTAACAGGAAATGCTCATAAGTACATAAGTTAGCTATTTTGATTATAACAAGCCAACTGACGTTCTGCGCACATACAAATATCTTCATTTATAAGATTCACTTCCAGGTAGGGCTGTCGGAAGTATTGAAAATCCTATACTAATCCATACAAAAACTCATATTGATTCTAAAGACTTGATAGTGACTTAATAACAAAAATTTTTGCTTTGCCATTAATTTGCAGTACATACAAGTTATTATCAAGTCCAAATGCAAAAATGTCTTATTTACATCAATAATACAGGTAATTTGTACATTTTCCTTTTCTTAAAAACTTTTTTACCATATTTCAACTTCAGTTTTATAATGTATTTAAAGGTACACTGTGTAACTTTTAAGACAAAAGAATAGATTTAAGCAAAAGCATTGTTTTAAAACTTAGACTGCTGGACTAAAAGCAGACTTATATCTCCCTAAAATTGACTCTTTTGCTTGTTTCCATGAAAATCTTATTTCTTTAGCTATAATATTCCACAGGATGGCATTAAACTGATGTCAATCTCTAAAATAGGGCTTTAGAGTTCTCTCAAGTCAAATCGTCAATTATTATTTTGGAGTTTTGAATAAAATGATCGACAACCAATCCGTGGCTTCGATCAAAACCCAAACTTTGAAGCAGAATAATTCTATATTTCATATTGTTTTTTCGGTAAAATTAACATATTAAAAGTCTGTTTCATTCATGTTCATAAAATCATCTCTAAAAGTAATTTTTGCTTTGTTTTTGAAAAGACTAAAACAACATAAATTCGTAAGTGAGAGATGGAATCGTGAGTACCGTAATTTCTGGATTATTGACCTATTTTGTCCCGCCCACTTGACTTGGAAATGCACTTCCTGTTTAGCTCTGTTAGGTAGCTAATGTGTTTGCTTGTCTGTCTTGTGGGGCAATTTAATTAATATACTGACATTAAAATAAACCCATCGACTGAATCTACAGGCTAAATGCAGCTAAACAGGAAGTGCACGTCCTAGAAAAGTAGGCGGGACAAAATAGGGTCAATAAGTCGCTACTTTTTTCACGAACTTGCTGCTTATACAACAATGTAGCAAAAGTAAAGATTCTCATAGACTTACTATTAACAAGTGCAGCATATGTATGTACTTTAACATTATTATTTAATCTAGTTGGTGCGGCTTATATTCAGGTGCGCTCAATAATGCAAAAATTACGGTATTTTTTTTCCAAATCAGCCTTACACCAAAACAATCTTTTGCTAGAGCCGAAATTAATGACTTACACTGAAACAAGCCAAATAAACTAAGCTTAGCAAGAAATATTTCAAATCCAAGTCATTTTAACTGATGCAGATGTGATTTCTTTTGCAGTGTAACCTTCAAACAAACACACCTCCTCCTCCTAATCCCTCTGTCTCCTCCTCCTCCTCCATAGTTTTCCGCTCCCATCGTCTGCCATTCCATTACTGACTCCCGCAGTGCCAAAACGGAGAGCTGTTTTCATTTTGCCCTGAAAGACTTTTTGCTAAAGATGGCTGCCGTAACGGGGCTGCACATTTACACGACGACGTGTTCGTGACGCCGCGACCGCTCCTCATGTAAAAACCGGGTTGGAAAAATAAATTATAACTGGATTTTTTTTAGCGTTTGTTTATTCAGAGCAGATGTTTGGGTCGTTTCAACATTTGCAACAAGAGCCAAATGTCCTTATGAGGATGTTGATTTAAAATACGTTTTCAGCTGCTAGCATTGCAAATATTTAGTGTCACAGCTGTTTCTTTAAAATTGCTGATACTTGGAATCTCCCGCAGTATGGCATTAAATCATTAAATACGTGTACATTTTTATTGCTTAAAATTACTTTAAAACATGAACAGGGCTTTTTTTGCCTCATAGTTTTTCACCACTATGTGTTTTGAAGCGCTTTTCACAACTTTTAGAAACCAGTGCGAGTTGAGCTGAGTCTGTGTATTGAAAAAGTAAACAGTTACGCATTACTTGTGACTTTGAAAACATATTTAATGACATAGTAACCTGTACTGCAGCAAGAAAGTAACTGGATTAATTTACTTTGGGATTACATTGTGTAGTATTGCAAATATGGATCAAATGCTATAGAATTTCATGTCCTCTACAGGCTAGAAAGCATTTTCTTCTTAGAGCGCAATGCAAACAGAAACTGCTCATATTCAGCAGAAACAGATCTACAGCTTTAAAAACTGATAGATCTTGTGGCCATTTGGACCTATTTTTACATTATAAACTTGTTTTCCAGTTGAAAAGTATAAAACAGCTTCGGCTACCGCTGCTCGTTATGTAACTCCCGCTCTCATTGGTCAGAACGGTCAGGCCTGAGCTTTGTTTCGGCTTCAGTCAGCTCAAGCTCTTCCCCTCATCGCACAAAGATTCATGTGGGAAACACAACTGCACGTGTCAATAGCCTATTGACCTTATTTTGCCCCTCCCACTTTTCTAGAAAGTGCACTTCCTGTTTAGCTCTGTTAAGGCAATTTTAAACATATGTAATAATGACAGTGAAAAGAAACCCATCGTCTGAATTCTGCAAGCTAAATGCGGCTAAACAGGAAGTGCACTTCCTAGAAAAGTGGGCGGGGGAAAAACAGTATGACAACGAACGCCAGTGAGCAAAAGTCATTGACGCACAGCACCCGCCATTTTTGATCACCAGGGCTTGGTTTTAGCTCACAGATGTCATGTTTGAGGTTTTTTTACTTAAAAGTAACCTAGTTTTTTGTTCATAGATGTGATGTATTTCACAGCAAGACTACTAGTTACTCAAAATTGTTAGTGTGACTAAGCATTTCTGAATTATATACACTCAACACTGCTTACGCGATACGATAACTAAACACAGAACAGTGTACTTTCTAGATTAAGGAAATCATTTTTATTTTCACCCAACATATGCTGGGGTAAAACAGATTTTAAGTTGTTTTTTTACTCTGACATATAATGACTTTAATGCCATATTGCGGAACTTTCCAGGCAAGCAGTCAGTCTACGGAGAAAAGAAAATGATAGATAGCAAAAGGCAACTTTTTCAAGATACTTTGTTACATACTTGACCAAAACCCAACTCTAACCCAACCAGTTCTTTGCTAAAACAGCGACTTTGATGTCGTCTGTGAGTATACTGTGCAGCCCCGGTTGTGAACAAACGAAAAAGACAGGACTTAACGGAGATCGAAGTCATCTGGATGTAAACCACAGCCAGGCCTTAAATCACCAGAAGAGCTGCTCATTCTGAACTCTACACGGAGCTGGAGAGACGCTCGGGCCCCAAAATGGCCGCCACGGTGTTTCCTGTTTGAGCCCAGAGAATATGGCGGTTAAAAACTTGTGGCTAATTGTACTTGTTAGCATTAAAGCAGAAAAATGACTGTACTGTAAAAAGAGATATTCTGCATAAATATTATATCGCAAAAAATCAAGTTCCAATTGTTATTATGACTGGATTTATTTAGTTTGTAGCAGAGAATCTATTTTTGTTAATTTTTTATTCTTATTTTGAACATTTTATTTGCTCAAATGGGACAGAAAATACTTTAAATTGTTATTCTTTAATAGCTCCACATAAATCAGGTGTTTTTACTTCACTATCGACTTTGTTATTCAAGATACGAACATTAACAACTGACCAATCAGGCGCCAAAGCCCAGTTTGACTGACGGCTGCTTGGTTGCTAAGCGCTGAATAAATCTGCCTGTGGTTGCCATGGCGCAGCGCTAGTTTTTACAAAAGTTTAGTTGTCAATTTTAACATATTTCCAGACTATACTTGTAATATTTCCAACTGTTATGAAGTAATTTATAAATATATTTCAATCTTCGCTAATGTAGCAATGAAAAAAAAAACATTAATAGCTAGTTTTACGCTATTAGCATATAAGCTAACAGCAGCAAAACATAGCTTAGCGCAACTAGCTTTGTCTTTTGCTATAAAAGGTAACTCTTTGGTCATTTCAGCCTTTCTAAATGTCGTTATTAGGATGTTATATTGAAATAAATCCAAAGTTTACCATGAAAATAGGTTTACTTCTGTTGCTAATTTAACGTAACTTGTTATACTTTTTTATATTGGTTCTTTTCCTTTTTTAAGCTTAATACCTTTGAATGACCAGACATTTTAGCATTAACCTTCTACAAATAAGGAACTAGAATCCAAATTTGCTGCTATATCTGCTAGCCACATTTATTTATTTTTTATACGATCTATGTCAGAAAAATCTTGCAAAACAAATGGGACAAAATCAGCTTTCTCTATTGGTTGCAAATGTTCTTTAACGCTAGAAATAAATGGCTTACAAACTAAATAAATCCAGTCACAATAACAGAAATTACAGATTAAAATGACTGATGTATTCAAGTCATGTCATCTTAAACGAAACAAGTGTAAAAGCTGCAAAAAGATTAAATAAAATGATTATAATCAGTGTCACTATAGCCGCCATATTCTCATTTAAAATCCGCAGGAAACACTGGGTCCGTCATGTTACCTCAGCGCACCAGGGGGCAGTAGAGCGCTCGTCCCAGCTCCACACGGGCCTTACCCCTCCGGCTCTGTCCCGAAACGGAGCCTCGGTTTCGATGGATTTGTTTCAAGGGTTTTTAGGGAGAAAAAAAAAACAAAACAAAAGCAAACGATTGAGCCAAAATCCTCTGGCAGCTCAGAACAGCCCTGTTTCCACCAAAATCTAATGTACACGGTTTTTTGAGTAGATTTAACTAGATTTTTGGGAGTTAATTTGGATGTTTCAATATGATTTCAAGCTTAGATTTGATGATGTTTAGGTTGAAGTAAAATTAGCATGTATTTTAACTTAAATAAACTAGTTAAAGCTACTCAAACGATTACAAAATCAAACCAGGTTATTTGAGTTTGGATGTTTCAATACCATTTGCAGCTTAATTTTTGCCTTTTGACTTAGATTTGGCGATATTTTGTGTGGAAAAATAAAATATACATTTGAACTTCAAACTTAAATAATTTAGTTAAAGCAACTTAAAACGGTATAATTACAAAATCAGACTAGATTTCTTTGAGTTTGGATGTTAAAATATAATTTCAAGCTTATTTATTGACCTCAACACTTTGATTTGGTAAAGTTTACTCAAATATTTTGAGTAACATGCATTTGAACTTAATTAAACTAGTTAAAGCTACTCAAAATGGGATAATAAAGCCAAACCAAATTATTTGAGTTTGTCTGGACATTTCAATATAATTTAAAGCTTAATTATTGACTTCTAAGCTTAGATTCGATGATATGTTTTACTGAAAATTTTATGTGAAATAAGACAAAATTGCAATTAAACTTTAAAAACTAGTTAAAACTACTCAAACAATATGATTACAAAACCAGACTAGATTATTTGAGTTTGGATGTTAAAATATAATTTCAAGCTTAATTATTGACCTCCACACTTGGATTTGGTCATGTTGACTCAAATATTTTGTTTGAGATAAAAAAAAAAACAAAAACATGCATTTGAACTTTAAACTTAAAAAAATGTGTTAAAGCTACTCACAATAGGATAATTACAAAGCAAAAACAAATTATTTGAGTTTGTCTAAACCAGGCATGTCCAAACTGCGGCCCGGGGGCCAAATGCGGCCCTTGGACCAATTTTCTTTGGCCCTCAGACTTATTTCTAGATTGGCCCAAATTACAAAAAGTATAGTTTTTAATGTCAAATTTGAGCAATTCTTCTATCATAGTTGAAAAAACAAACATTTCAATTCATTTGAACCATATAATGAATGATTAAGGCTCTATTAAAAGTGTGGCTGTTGATTAAAATTAGGTCAAATGCAATATTTGGAACAATTCACTTCACTGGCGTGAAATATAAAAGTTTGGACACCCCTGGTCTAAACAAATATATAATTTAAATGTAATGTAAAGCTTAATTGTTGACTTCTAGGCTTAAATTTGATCATAAAATTAAAAAATTAAAAAATAAAATTAAAAAAATTGAAATTGAACCTCGGTCTTAAAAAACTAGTTAAAGCTACTCAAAACAATTTAATTACAAAACCAAAGCAGGTTATTTGAGTTAGCTCAAAGCTTAATTATTCACTTCCACGCTTGGATTTAATGTTTACTCAGATATTTTGTGTGATAAAAATAACATGCATTTGAACTTCAAACTTAAATAAATTAGTCAAAACTACTCAAAACTGAACAACAACAAAACCAAACCAGATTGTCTTATAAGAGTTCTAGTCTGGTTGTTTCCAGTAGCTTTTTCTGTACTATTATTTTACAAGATATATTTTTTATTTATCCGTTACATTGTGTCATAATTGTGCTAAAATAATAGATTTAAGTTTAAAAATGTTGTTAAAACTATGTGGGCATGCATTTTTAAGTTCAGCCAACTAAATCATCAAAAATGTGTTCCAAATTACAATTAGTTTTTGTTTTGTGGCAGCTGGAGTCGACAAAATGCTCAAAGTGTGAAATACAAATAACTTAAATAAACTAGTTGAAACTACTCAAACAGTTTAAGTACAAAACCAAACCAAATCATTCGTCTTCCTACAAACTTCCTGGTCTTCTAATTCACAGTAGTTCTATTTTTAGATATTTCTGTACTGTGTTACAACAGACCTGGGCAAACTGCGGCCTGGGGTCCAGATGCGGCCTTCAGACTGGCTTTATCTGGCCCTCGGCTTAGACTAATAATGAGAATGTTAAAATGTCATGATTCTAGGATTATTTTATTTGCCTCAGACGGTTTTGAACATAACTAAATTGTGTTACAAGATATAATTTTTATTGGGTGTGCTAAAGGTAATATAGCTTGTTAAACGACGTGAACATGCATTTTCAAGTTCAGCCAACTCAAAATGCACTCTTAATATTTACCTCTGCGTTACTCCAGTTATAACCAGTGTCATAAAAGTGTCTTGCAACAGCACTCAATAATTTTAGTTCTGTGGACAAACGTGAATTAATCCGTGTTGTTTCGTAAGAGTTTGGTGGAAACGGGGCTGAACCTCTTCATCATCGCAGTAGATTTTATGCAGTATTCATTTCATAGGACTTTTTCATAAACAGTTATTTTTTAGGTAACAAATGTACACTGCAAAAAATAATCTCTTGGGTTCTCAATATGGGTTTAAATATGAGTAGTTTTGACTTGATTACCTTCTGAGAATGTTTATGTTTTAGCTTTTTTGTGCTAGTTGAGTTAACTTATTTGTATTGAGTAAAACAATATTTCACTCCATTGACTGAAAACTCAACTTAAAACTCTGAAAATCTGCACTGTGAAAAGTAATAAGGCTGTTTAACGGAAAAACACAAGTTATTTAGACTTTTTTAGGTGAGTCATGTATATTGTAACTTAAAATGATAAGTTATCGTTACTCATAGATTAAAGTTGCACATCTTATAAGTAAAGCTGGGCAAAATATGTCAATCTTAAGATATAATAGAGGTTATGCAGGTGACATGACATCATTCTAAATGTTCATGCTGAGTGATAGTTAATGGAGAGAAATTACATTTTCTCTTGTAAGAGTTCAATAAACAGCTAAAACAGGACAAATAAACTACAGTTTGATAACAAATCCAACCCACAACAAGTCTACTGAGCACTGGGTTTGTAACTGACATGTAAAAAGAGAAAATCAAGTCAACAGTTGTAGCAAAGCAGATAAACAACAAGACTTTAGCTTCTCATATTTATCAGACATTGAAATCACACAGTTGAACTTAGTACCCTTTTCTTCTTAAAAAGATGTTTTTGAGTCTGTTTGTTGCAGTTAAAATGTCCTAAATCATCCACTGTTGTTAGCAGACAAGCTGTTGCCACGACAACAAAGAAAAACATCGAAGAAATGCCACTCATTCTAAATGTTGCTAAGCATTTTTGGAATAAAACGATGTTATGCTGCGTTCCAGGCAACTGGGAACTGGGACATTTCTCACTTGAAAAATACCAAATCCCAGTTCAGAGCGTTCCAACGTAATCAACTCGTATGTAAACATTATGGCTAATGCTAACCTTTAGGCGAAACAAAAGTAACGGCAAATAACCTGTAATCAATGTTTACATTGTTTTTGCGTCAGTTAAACCTCTCAAATAAATGTATTGTGGTTATTGTTGAACTCGTATGTGAAGTGGGGCTTCCTCGACCAGGTCCCAGTTCACAACTGGGATTAACCAGTTCGAGTGGCGTTCCAGCGCATTTTTACAAGTGGGAGGTGGCACATATACCAGTTCCCAGTTGCCTGGAACGCACCATTAGTGCATGACCTTTATTGTGAGAGATCAAAAAACGTAATATTGAGCGTATTTATAGTAAAAATGTGTGAAGCACCAATTAGAAATAAAACTTAAAACCCTAAACTTTCAATTAAGGTTATAAAATTATGTAATATTTCTGCAATTTTGCGATTAATTTTACACACTTTTCACATTTGTATGACAATAGATTGCGTTTACGTGACATCACAACATTATACAGGCCAATAATATTTAATACAGATGTTTGGCGGCTAATTTGAAGATTGTTTAAGTGTGTTTTTGTTGTTATATAAAAGGCTAACACTATCTGGATTTATGACGTCATAAACTGTAAAGGCAAAATAAGTTTAAAGACATATTTTTGCACATTTTTGACCGATTGACAAAATATCCTTTGAATATTGTTATCAAAGCATACTCCAAAAAATGTATATTAATTTTGGTCAATTTTGCTCAGCTTTACTTATAACTCATATAAATTAAGTTATATCAACACGAAGATTTTAAGTAAACATGACTTATATATGATAGGATTGGCCTTATTGCTTTTTACAGTGCATGTCAAGTACTTAAATACATTGAGTCAAAACTCATTCTGAATCCAAGTCATTTAAACTAATTGCAGACATGCCTATTTTTGCAGTGTATCCGATTCATCCGACTTTAATATTTACCTCTTTTTTACATTTTTATCCCACGTTTATCATTTTGTAACCTCTCCCTCTTTCTCTCTCTCTGTCGCATATGAACTCTCAATGTTATTCCTACATATTTTAATAATAATTGCACAGATAATAACCGATGATAACTATATGAATCTTTGCGTGTGTAGCTTCCAGATGTGACCCCTGCATGTAATCACCGAAGTTTACTGTAAAAACCGAACAAAAAGGAAAAAGAACAGACTTGCACTTGACCCACACTGTAAAACAAATATCTACGGCGGTTGAATTAGTTTTAAGTTGAGACGACTTAGAATTTTTGAGTTGTGTTGACTCAATTAATTTGATTTATTAAAAAAAACGTATTTTGAGATATTTTTGACTTTTGCATCACCAGTAGACAATTCATACAAAAATATTTTCAGTTAAGTTTAGATTTATTGAAAAAACATTACTTTTATTAGATTTATTTAGATTTTTTTTTTCTTTATCAGTTTTAATTGAAGTGCTAGAGCTGATTTTTTCCCATAGCGTTTAAAAAAATAAATATATTATTGTAACGGAAATTACAAAATTAATAATACATGTTTATATTTGTCTCAGCACTTTAATTTATCATATTAAACAGTCTAGTTTAGTCCTTAAATCCATTTAAAATGCACTTTTTAATTAAATTGTTATGTGTTTCCAGGCAAACCTTGCTGTCATTTTTTAATTTGTATTATTTTCAATTTACATCAACCAGAAAAATTATTTAAATATATACATCCGAACAAATAGGTCAGAAATGTCTCAAAATAAACTAATAATTTTGAACTAAAACTGTCAAAACTAATTAAAATCAATGTAATTTTCTTAAGTCATGTTAAACTTGTACGTATTTGTTTTGCAGTGCAGTGTTTTGTATTTTTTTTTTTTTAATTTTCATTACTATGTTTTTTTTTTTTACTTCCTGTCGATCCGTTAAGCCCCGCCCCCTTTAAGCCCCGCCCCTACTTCCTGTCCCGTGTTTCAAATGAGGCCGTCTTGATGTTGTGGTTGTTGGCAGATCTCCCCTGAACCTCTTTATTATTATTATATATTATTATTATTACGATTATTATATATTATTATTATTATTGCTTGATAATTTCTGGCGACCCGGCGAGTCTGTTGATTGTACACGTTCCAAGTCCATAGAAAAGAAAAAGAGAAATTGATGTTGTTTTTGCTTCAGTGGAGAAATGCTTTTTTAAAATAAATTAATTTAAAGCCCATTGACGTGTGCTGCCTGTTACTACATTACATTTATTTTCTAGCCTGGAGTCTATCCCAATAACTTTGGGCTTTAGGTGGGGAAACATCCTGGACAGTGACCAACTCATCACAGGATTAACACAAAAGAAACTAAACCCATTCTTTACAAAGCGAGTAAGTATTACTAAGACTAGTGCTGTCAAGCGGTTAAAAAAATTGAAGAGATTAATTAATTATGATCTGTAATTAAAGAATCTAATTAATCTATTTTTAATCTAACCTGAAAATTGCTGAAAAAACACACAATTTAAGTGTTTTAGTTTAGTTTTTATTCAATTTAATTTATTATATTATTGTTGCAGATGGGAAATTGTAATATATTGCAAAAAATTAAGACTTTAGGAAGTCTTTTTTTGCTCAGTTGTCAAGTTAAATAATCCTTATGTCACTTTTTTAACAATAATGTTAAAGATTTCAAAATAGATTAATGCGATTTAAAAAATTTACTCGATTAATATGTCTGTAATTAATTAATCTCAATGAATGCACTAATTTGACACCTCTACTAAAGACATTAAGGCGCATTGCGCAATGCCCAAAAAAGGCTATATTTCACTTCATGGTCATCAGCAATTGCCTACTGTGCAGAATTAGTGTATCTGTATTTGCCACGATTGCCTCTGTAAGCCTATACTGTCCAATTAATGAGACTGTTCAGGTTCGAACACCTCTGCACGAGATGCAATAAGCGTACGCATCAGAAGTGTTTGGGACGTCCGAGGTTATGACGCCATATCTAAACAGTAAACTTTGTGGCGCATAGGTTCATAAAATCACATGTGGTGTGCCCCAGGGTTCTATTTTAGGTCCTGTACATTTTAACCTGTACATGCTCCTTGTTGGTGGTGTCATCAGGAGATATGGAATCAACTTCCACAGTGATGCAGACGATACACAGCTTTACATCTCCATGTCTCCTGATGACACCACTGCATTTTAGACATCAAATGGCAGAAAACTTTCTCCAGCTTAACTAGGACAAAACTGAGGTTTTAGTCATCGGTCCTGAGGCCAGAGAGAGAAACTTTTACCCAAATTACAAACACAATATTTTAATCGGTCACGACAAGTAATAAACCTGGGCATTATTTTTGACTCTGAGTTGACTTAAGTCCACATATTAACTGACATAGCACTTGCGTAGCTTGACAAGCAAAGACAGCAGCACTACTCAAGGCACTGGAAGTGTGCCACAGCCGTCTATTTTCAACAGTAAATGAGTCTCAGACACCCTTTCAGTCCTCTTGATAGACCTAAACATGCATGTTTTTTGTTGGGAGGAAGAACAAGCAAACACCACCCAGAGAGATTGTGGGATGTTGAACTATTTGCTTGACCCGGTTTGAACCCACAAACTCTTTATTGTGAATCCAAAGCTCTAACCACCAGTCTGCTGCTGTGCAATATGATTGGATAATCGTCCTTATATTCCATTGCATTAGTTTTCAGGTGCAGAGCAGCCAAGATGAATTATGTTTAAATGTAGCTTTTGCTCTTTTTTCTCATACACAAGGTTAACAGGTTTAGTCTCTTGCAAAAGAAATGTAATGGTGAAAAACAACCTCTTTCTCTATTTGTGAGTTACTTATAATTTGGACTCTGTGAACTCTGTTAATCCATTGTTGTCCACAAGATGGCAGTGGTAAGACATGGAATACATTTGAACAACTTTTTACAAAGACACAAGCATGCATGCAATTACCAAATTGTTTTTATTTAGTTCAGTTTATTTTTATTATTGTTTTTTTTTTTTTTTTTTGTATTATTAATGACTAGAATTAAACTGCCATTATTTTTTATTCTTTACAAACAAATCTAAACATCTTAAAAGTTTGTGAGACTATAATTTAATCTCTGTGTCCTCTTGCATTAACGATTTGAGCCTTTTGTTGTGTATTGTGTATGTTTTAAATTGGTCTCGCTGATGCTGATGCTGATGCTGATGCTGCGTGGGAGGCCGTTACCGTGGAGACCGGAGGCTTGTGTCGCCGTGGAGACGCTGGAGAGGAGGATGAAGAGCGAACATCAGCCCAGAGGTGAGAAACGCAGCACAGGAATCAGAGCCGTGTGGAGAGGATCGTTTAGTTTTAGGTTTACTGTATTTTATTATTTCACAGCAGAAAAAGAAGAAAAAAAAATTCTAAGTTTATAATCTTGTCAAATTCCTCTCACTTTCACTTGTTTATTTCATTTTTGGTCCTCACACGATAAAAATAAACTGTCAAGCTTCTGGGCATTTTGATTCTGAGATCAATACGATTCAGTTTGTTTCTACTAATAGGACTAAACTTTTTAAAAAATTACTTTTGTGCCTATTATTCAATTTCAATTCAATTTATTTGTATAGCCCAAAATCACAACAGCAGTTATCTCAGCGGACTTCACAAGATGTTGATTTAGCAAACAAGATTTGTCAGAAAATCAAACAGTGAAACATTTGGTCAATGTCAACAGAAACAATGTAAAATTAGAAACAATCATTATTAGGAAATGCAGGCAGATTGTTACAACAACAAAGTGGCAAATAAAATTTGTCCCAGAGCATCCCCTGTCCTTAGACCCTCCTTCTCGGCAAGGAAAAACTCAAAAAAACCCATTGGGGGAAAAAGAGAAACCTCGAGGAGAACCACAGTGAAAGAGGGATCCACTCCCATGGACGGACAGGCTGTAGATGTGACCAGGACTGACGTATGTCCAGATGTAATTAGAAGTTTAAGTCTGTGGAGCCAGATAGACGCTTTTTCTAGCAGGATAGACGATTTTTCTAGCAAGACGAAGACAGCAGTCAAAGAGAGGCTGGAGTGGAACAATGAGCGAGGTCCAGGATCTCAAGATTAGGTGGAATCCGAAGTCAAGATTCGGTGGGATCCGAGGTCCAGGCATCGACACTGGAGCAGGAGCATCTGGAACAGATACACTCCCCAAAGGGGAGTGGGACAAGGGACAACATGTGAATAGCAAAGAACAGATTATGGATAAACTAAGTAATGAGATGTTCTTTACAGGGAAATAGGAGAAATAACGAAAATAACGAAAACAGGCAAGGGAAGGGAAGTTTATATGTTTATATAGAGCACAATTTGTACACAGAGAAGAGCGTGAAAAATTACAAAGCAGGAGGACAAACTCACACAAAAATACTACAAGAACAATAGTGCAGAAAGTGCATACAGTCAAATGCACGTATAAACAAAGATTGCACAAATAATCAAAGATGACTGAGTATGAGTTTTGTAAGAAATTGTAGAATGTTTGGATTGTATATATATTTTATTATGTGTAAATGTTATTTACTGTATGTAGGATCAGTGTTTGTGCGCTGTTCCTTTCCCTGCCAGGGGACTGCAGATGTTAATAGCCTAAGGCTAACTCTGGTACAATGCATCAAATGGAAACATTTATGTTCTAATTGTA
>CM076396.1:17264356-17280573 GCA_038363315.1 Mugilogobius chulae | reverse complement strand
GATCCAGTTTTCATCGTCGGAGATTGGAATACAAGGAAGATCGCTGTGAAGTTGAACTGGAGATCCTGGAAGCGGGTCTGTGTCTGCGAGCTGAGCACTATTTGCCTCTGCTAGTGTTTTGCCTAAGAGGATATCCAAATCCCGTTCATCTTCCCGGATTTGATGCAATTTGGAGATTCGTTTTTCCAGCTCGAGCACCTTCTGGATGAGGCTGACGCAGATTTCACAACTGGGCGAGGTAGGTGGCATTTTGCGGGAAGGGGGCGCGAAAAATAGAACTTACCTGAGCTTGTGAACAGACACCGATAAACACTAAAGCCCCAAACACGCGGACTCTAAGAGCAGTACAGTGTTTGATTCACGAGTGTTGTGTTGTGTTGTAGTGCTGTGCTTGAGACTGGTCTGAAATTTAAAGAGTTAGCTTTGTGCTAACCGTTAGCTTCGAGCTAACCGAACAGACGGAACTTAGAGAATTGGCGGCACCCAGTGGGATCCACTGAATGCCCCGAAAGATTTGAGACCAGTGGGGTGTTGTGTAGTAGGGTGGATTAATTTTGGATTGAATGTGTTTGTTAGTTTGTGAAATTAGTTGAAAAGGAGAGACAGAAACTAGGACGTAAGTCAAACAAACAACTCACCGGATGTGACGTCGCCACTTTTTTATTGTGGGTTTGAACAGCGAGTCGGAACAAATCAACATCTCATGAGTCTCTTCTTGGTCTTGTCTTGGATTCTGTCTTGTCTTGGACTCGGTCTCATCTTGGACTTGGTCTTGTTTAGGACTCTGTCTGTCTTGGACCCTTGTCTTTTCGGACTTGGTCTTGACTTGGACTCGGTCTTGTCTTAGACTTGGTCCTGTCATCTTGGACTTGGTCTTGTCTCGAACTCTGTCTTGTCTCGGACTCTGTCTTGACCTGGACTCGGTCTCGTCTCGGACTCTGTCATGTCTTGGATTCGATCTTGTCTCGGACTCGGTCCTTGTCTCAGACTCGGTCTTGTCTTGGACCCTGTCTCATCTCTGACTCTGTCTCATCTCAGACTCGTCTGGGAATCGGTCTCGGACTTTGTCTTCTCATCTTAGACTCTGTCTTGTCTTGGACTCAGCCTTGTTTCGAACTCTGTCTTGTCTCGGACTTGTTCTTGTCTTGGTCCCTGTCTTGCCTTGGACTCAGGCTTGTCTTAAACTCTGTTTTGTCTTGAACTTGATCTTGTCTTGGACCCGGTCTCGTCTTGGACTTTGTCTTGTCTTGGACTCGGTCTTGTCTCGAACTCTGTCGTGTCTTGAATTCGGTCTTGCCTTGAACTCAATATTGTCTTGGACTCTGTCTTGTCTCGGACTCTGTCTTGACCTGGACTCGGTCTCGTCTCGGACTCTGTCATGTCTTGGATTCGATCTTGTCTCGGACTCGGTCTTGCCTCTGACTCGGTCTCGTCTTGGCCTTGCCTTCTACATGGTCTTGTCTTGACTCGGTCTTGTCTCTGGCTGCTCTGCTAAGCTTGCACCAGGAGGTCATACATGGGCCCAGCGGAGTGATCTGGTTTAGTCCTCCTTTAGTCCTGGTATAGTCCTGCTGTAGTCCTCCTTTAGTCCTGCTGTAGTCCTGCTTTAGTCCTGGTATAGTCCTGCTGTAGTCCTGCTTTAGTCCTAGTATAGTCCTGCTGTAGTCCTGCTTTAGTCCTGGTATAGTCCTGCTGTAGTCCTCCTTTAGTCCTGGTATAGTCCTGCTGTAGTCCTGCTTTAGTCCTGGTATAGTCCTGCTGTAGTCCTCCTTTAGTCCTGGTATAGTCCTGCTGTAGTCCTGCTTTAGTCCTGTTTTCTTCCTGGTTTAATCTTGCCTTAGTTCTGCTTTAGTCCTGGTTTAGTTCTGCTTTAGTCCTGCTTTAGTTCTGGTTTAGTCCTGGTTTAGTCCTGGTTTAGTCCTGGTTTAGTCCTGGTTTAGACCTGCTTTCGTCCTGTCCCAGACACAGTTTGTAAAAAGATCAGTTCCAGTTTCCTCCACACGATGTCTCGCTCCTTCTTCTTTCGGTTCAGACGAGGACAGGTTCAGGCCGGGACACGTCGACAGGGGCAGACGAACCAAACTACCGGCGGCGCTCGACCCGCTCTTTTTGGGAAAACGAGCGGTCGCCAACGGAGACGGTCTCCACGGCAACAGCGGCAGCATCCTCACAAGAGAGAGAGAGAGAGAGTTCAGCTCTGTCTTAGGCGAGGTAATTGAAAGTGCATTACGTAACAGGAGAAGGTCCATTAACTGAGGCCTGCAGTGTATTTCTATGAACTTGTAATAAACTTGCTCACTGTAAACGCAAAATTGATCTAAAATGCATAAAAATATGAACATATCTTTAAGACTTTATGTTTAAAACTGCAGAACTGATATAAGCCCTGCCTCTTTATTGTGATAAGCCTTGCCTCTCTTGCATGTAAACTGGACATGTTAAGAATAGAGTTAAAGTGCGTATGACAAGTTTGAACGTTTTTCAAATTTTGATTTAGTTTGGTAGATTAATCTATCTATCTATCTATCTATCTATCTATCTATCTATCTATCTATCTATCTATCTATCTATCTATCTATCTATCTATCTATCTATATATCTATCTACCAAGGCTGTGTCCCACCAACGTGGGGTAGCCGGGTGACTGGAGCCTATCCCAGTGACTTTGGGCCTTAGGCGGGAGAACACCCTGGACGGTGGCCAACTCGTCGCAGGGTTAGACAGACAACCATTCACTCTCTCATTCACTCTCTTAGGGAAATTTGCAGTGATGCCCAATGAACCTAAACATGCATGTTTTTGGTGGTGGGAGGAAACCGGAGTACCCGGAGAAAACCCACAGTGACACGGGGAGAACATGCAAACTCCACCCAGAGAGATCGTGAGATGTTGATTTGGTCCGACCCGGGAGTCGAACCCACGACCTCCTTGTTGGGAAGCTAGAGCTCTAACCACTTGGCTACCGTGCACCCCTTGGTAGATTAATACTTGCTGCAATTATAAATAATAGTTTTACATTAATCAAGAACAAGTTTGTGGAGAAAATCTGTTGAAAATACCAGGAAGTAGAGCAGAGTTCTAAACTGATGACATCACACTGGGGAGACAAAAACATTTTAAATTTTTTCACAAGAAACATATTTTTATGGCTCTGTAAACATGTGATGATAGTGGTTAGTACCGTCCTGAGCGGGAGTTGAACCAGGATCTTTCGTTCCGCAGGCGACCGAGAAACACGTTGAGCTAAAGGGAACGCTCCCGTCAGCCCAATTTGCCGGTCCTACTTTTATACCTGAGGGGGTGAGTTTATCCCATACCACCACACACTTCACCGACCTGGTCCCTCGTGTGAGTCTACACCGGTTACAAACACACATTTAACAAAAAGTGAATTCTAGTGTATTTTTATGGCTCAAATAAAAAAAAAAGTTGAATTTGAAGAGTCTGGGCCCAATTTATTAAATGGTTGCTAGGCAACTAACTAGCGTGATGTCATCATTGATGAACAGGAAGTACATTTTTAATGCTAAAAAATGGCCAAACTGGAATGAAATTTGAAAAATGTTTAGTAAAACCTTAAATATAATGATCTTAACTACGTCTTTGTGAAATGAGTAGTTGAACCTGTCATGGGCACTTTAAACTGGCTCTGTGCACGGAACTTCAGTTGGCTTGTGTACGTTCAAAAATGCTAACTTCTGTACACACGACCACTTCCTGTTAGCGTTAGCATTTAGACACAAACACATCTCTTTTTAAACACACAAGTGTCTCTGGTGAAATATTCCTCTGATATGTAAAGTCTTTAACATGTTTTCTGTAACATTCACCACAACTGTCTGATCTAAACAGTATTTATTTGTTTTAAACTGATGTCGTGAAAACCTCATTGAAAAGCATTGCACAGGAAGTGGTTGTGTGTACAGGATGTAGCTATTTTGAACGTACGCAGGCCAACTGCACAGAGCCAATTATTCTGAGATCAATGTGATTCAGTTTGTTTCTACTAAAAAGACTAAAAACTACTTCTGTGCCTGATATTGTGGGTTTGAACAGCGAATCAGAACAAATTAACATCTTATGAGACCATTTGTTTAAGCTCCTGGTCTCGTCTCGGACTAGGTCTTGTCTTGGACTAGGTCTTGTCTTGGACTAGGTCTTGTCTTGGACTAGGTCTTGTCTTGGACTAGGTCTTGTCTTGGACTCGGGCTTGTCTTGGACTAGGTCTTGTCTTGGACTCGGTCTCAGTGTGAAAATGCCTCTTCTCTTTTTACTTGTCTGATATACAAACTCAGTGTTGTTGTGGTTGTTTTTATATTTATTCTGAAACTGTAGCTGCATTTCCACATTGTAGTTGTGTTGTAACGGAGAAAAGGTAATTTCTCTTTCTTCTGACGAAAAAAATGACAATGCAATGATTTAAAACAGTCACATAACCGCGGGATCTTATGTCTGTCTCCACACTCATGGTTATAAGAACATACCTGTCGCCGTGGCAACCCATGACCCTCTGCGTGTGACTACATGCGATGGGCACATAACCCGCTCACGCTGTTCCTCTTGTGACCGCGTTTCCCATGATGCAACAGCAGGGCCACAGCAGGGTCCGGTGTTATTAGGCTGCACCGGTGTTTGTCGAGTTCTGGAGAGCTGGGTCTGGGTCTGGATTATAAAAAAGGATGACATAGAGCAGAGTTTCTCAACCAGAGGTACAGGGACTTTTACCGGAATGACCTAAAAACTTCAGAAGAATGATAGATTTTGATTTTCTGCAGTATTTGAGGTCTATTTTGAATCATTTTTTGTAGATGTGGGCATAAATATTACTACAACCAGAAATAAACACTAGAAAAGGTATTTATTTACTTAATTAGGAAGTACTTGAAGTGTAAGACCAAACATAGAAGTAACTGTAGTAGTAGTAAGTGGCCGGCTGCACACTACAGGAGTTTTTTTAGTTCCCATTTTAAGCGTGTTCACACAGAGCAGGAACAACAGACTGGGGCCACAATTTAGAGACTTTTTTTATTTTATTTTTTTTAGCTCCTGCTCTGGGGTAGATACTTTCAGTCAGACCAGGAACCTTTTGGTGACACAAACACATTTGCAACACTGGCTTTGTTTGGAAACATGTTTTATAGGTTCTGACAGTTAGATAAACTTTCCTCATCCTAAAAAAAAAACATTTTTTAAAAGCAGTAATTATAATTACAGTTATTTAATGTGTAAATAGTAGCCAAACTATTGTAAGGAATTATAGTGAATGCCTGTAATTTTTTGGCGTCCCTTCCAATGGCTGTCCTAGTTTTTCTTGAAAAATTCCTTTTTGTTCAGTATCTGATAAAACAAACTATGAAGCACCTGGAAATGTTTAGTTTAGTTTAGTTTATTAGTTTATTTATCAGGGACAGTGCACAAAAAACATTATCCTATACAAAAGAGGAGAGATGCTTGTGCCAGGTTGTAGCAAAGTTGCTAATTTCCACCTGGAGTCCCTGGACAGGTTGTTCTTAAAGATGGCGTACATGCCAATAAAATACATATTTACATACAAAAGTAGTTAAATCATTCTCTCATCCAATCATGCATTTCATAAAACTTCATGCACTTCAACAAGACTGTCACACACATCCAGACACTATTTACATTATTTACACTCATACAGATACAGTTTAATGTGTACATGTTTGTTTGTCTAAAAGCCATTTCTTGGTCAGGCATGTAAACGTTTTATAATCTGTACATGAGATAATCTCATGTGGTAGAGTGTTCCATAGGCTTATGGCCTGATAAGAAAATGATGACTGACCAAAAGAGGTTCTGCATCTTGGAACACTACACTCTCCTCTAACACTTGATCGTGTGGCTCGGCAGCTTTTTTCAGATGTAAGCATAACAAAATTTCTCAGTGAGGGGGCAACGACGTTATGAATAATTTTGAACAACATTACAATGTTATTAAATTTAATTAGATTTTCAAAATTTAACATTTTATACTTAATAAGAATGTGGCAGTGATGGTGCCGATTAGATTTTTTATCATGAATTTTTAAGGCCCTTTTATATAATGTTTCAATTGGCTTAAGAGTAGTTTTACACGCCTGTGACCAGCTTGTTTGACAATATCTAAGATGTGACATAATCATTGCATTTAAATACATATATGAGGCCTCAGTAGTTAAAAAATTTCGAATATGCTTAAAATTCATCAAGTTGAACTTAAGTGTATTTTGTAATTTTTTTACGTGACTTCTAAAAGTAAGTTTTGTGTCAAGTATTAAACCTAAATATTTAAATTCATAGATTCAAGATAAAAATCACATTGTGTCCCTCCTGTTTAGGGTTAAATCAGCCTCTAGGATAAATCAGACTCTCTACTGTAAACTGATAAATAAAAAAATGTCCCAAAACTTTCAAGAATTTTAATAGGACTTTTTTATTGGCTCTGCCCTCTGATTTTTTGCGTAATGTTAGGTCCTAAAACTCATATTGACCTCAATTCAGCTTTTACAGAGGAATGATCAAAACCCCAAATATGCCAAGAGTCATTTATGTCTCAGCTGTCAACACCAGCTTTACCAATGCTTATAATTACCAAAAAAAAAAAAAAATAGGCTGAAATTAGATTCTGTTTTTCTTTGTGTGGAGAAAGTTCTTACTTCTGATCAGAGCCTGTTAGTCTGCAGAGTCACAGCTTCAAAAAGACTCCAGACATTTGCTTTTGTACAAAGGATCAGAAACAGTTTTAGTTTGAATTTTTACGGATTTTTAAACAGATGTGAGAGGAAAAAATAGGTCGGAATGATAATTCATGTACATGATAATTTTATGGCTGGAGAAATGTCGGGACGAGTTTTTGGTACTTTCATGTGGAAAAACCCCTATTATTGCAACTTTGGTTCCCAGTCAAGCCAAGTCTGGTTCAGTTTGTGTTGTGAATGCAGCTTAACCCCTATTGTACTTTGAGAGTGAGTTTTGTGTGGGCTAGATTTCAAGACTTAGAAAGTGCTACAAACAATTTGCCCTTGTAGTTGCATGAGTCTGCAGAAAGAACATGTAGAGAGTCTATTTTTTCAGGATGTCTGATGCGACTTTCAAGTTATAGTACAAGCATTCTTGCAATCTTTTGGGCAAATCTGTACCACAGTGGACTGGAGCTGGTGTACAAGGGACTTCCCAACAAACTCGCACGTGTCCTGAATCAAACCTGCCTTCCAGTCAGTGTACGGGAGGCGTCAGTGTGTGGTTCTGCAAGGAAGTGCAGCTAACCATACAGTCTACAGGCGTTTTTGCCCTGTTGGAACTTTTTGTTGTTCCTGTAACCTTCTTAGCTCCTTTTCTGGCGTGTTCCCACATAAGAAGAACCAGGAACCAGGGAGGTCAATGTGGGGACTAACTTAGCTCCTGCTCTGGAGCAAGTAGGCTACTTTTCTCTCAGACCGAGAACCTTTCAGTGATGCAGTGACATTATTCGTGACAGCTAATGATTTCCCATCCTCGACAGTTTTTTGGCACATTGTCCAGCAGCTGTAAGTCCCCTGGATCTTCTTTTGAGCAGAGCGGCAGGTGAATGCAGCAGGTTCCTCGGGTAGAATTGGCTCCCGTGGAAGATGAGCAGTAGAAGTTTTCCTGATGCCCGGTTCTTGGCACTTCTTCTCTGGAATCAGGGACATCTTTAGTACCTGCTTGGCCTTGGTTCTAATCAGGTTGATTCAGGCTCTTCTTACTTCTTTCCTTGTTAACAAAAACCCATCAGCCTCCCCAGCTGCAATGTCATTGAACCATTAAACCAGTGGTTCTGGCTGCAAACCAATCAGCCTGGTGAGCCATTGACTTTCATTCCTTTTTGCCACTCACTTATGCTGTGATGTGATCTGCATAACTTCTGTTGTAAATAAGTCTTAATAACTGATTGAAACATACGCCAGGTCATTGAAATGTGGAGAATTGTTTGGAAAAGTCATAGAAAAACATACATTTAAATCTGCACAAAATAATAGAGTCAAAAAATAAATATTGCTGATAAACTCTCCCTGGTTTTGGAGATTAAACGTCTCTTTAATAGAAGCATGTTCAAAGTCTGCACTGGTGTCAACAGATTTCCGCTTATTACATTAGAAAATCCAAATAACTGCGACACAAAGAAAGTATTTAATCAAGACTGAACCACAAGATCGACCAAAATGAGGTTAACGCAGCTGTGAGTCTTTTGTTTTCCAGCTGCTGTTTGTTCACAAAGCTTCACGAGAACAAACTGTCTCTAAAGTGATGAAGTGAGCTGTACAAGGACCTGAGGGAGCAGAGGTCAGAGGTCAGGGAGCAGCAGACGACCCTGAGGAGAAGAGAGGTAAGTAAATAAAAACACATTTTCTGTCCTTGTTTGGGTTAAAGCTGATTTTCACTGCTTTACTTCACAAGCTTTTTGTTTGTTTTTTTGTAAGTGAAATGATCCTGTAGTTCTCTGCTCAGTCTGTAGGGGGCAGCATGAGTTAAAGAGACAGTTGTGTTAAAGCCACAGTGGGAGTAACAAACTGAGACATACTCTAAACGTCATGTCATTGATATTTGATCCATTTTGTTAAACCGGTGATGTTTAAAGTCGCACATTCACACCAAACTTTATAAACTTGAACTGAACACGCTTATGGAGGTTTATACAGAAGGATTTAGGCGCCAGAGTCTTTATTGGAAATACCAGTTCATTTCTTTGGTGGTTGTAAATATGTGTTATTATTTTTTAATATTAACAAAATCCTAATCTTAACCTACTTCAAACCCCAGCCCTAATCTTACCCGTTTTAAACTTGGCTTTTTTGTAATATAGACCGGGGACAATTGTAACACTTTTTTCCAAATGTGACAACTTAAAGAGAAACTAACTCAGAATCAACTTTTTTTACTGTCAGGCTGTGTATATGGGGTCAAAATTGAATTGTCTACTGTTTCCAGGACTTTTTTGGACATTTTTGTGCAAACTCGTTCATTTTGCAGTTATGTGTGTAAAAACCGCGGCTGTACTGCCGATGGGCAAACGCTGTCAGTGCATTTTCAGTACCCTCTGACGTCACAGTGACTTGACGCGGCAGACGAGCCGCCCAGATGGTTTATCTAAACTCTTCCCTCTGACATCGCTGCTGCGGAAGGTTGCAGAGCGATCACCGCTACTATTGTCATCAGCAGCCATGTGGCTCAGTTTGTTGAGTGAGTGGCGCGTTGTGCCACCATAGTTCTTCGATGCGCTGGTTCGAAACTCGTGCCTGTGTTTTTCATTTTCGATTTTCATTTTTAGAAAATACTCACATGCTCATGCGCTTATGTAGCGGCCTAAAGCAAAGGTTTCATACGTATGATTTGCAAAGCAAATATTAAAAAATCTTTACGTGCAAGTAAGCAAAAACTTGGTGCTGTTGCTGTACATCTCCCTCCACTGCAAATCTCACGTCAGGACCCGGACAGCTCCGACAAAAAACATCATTCACCAAGTTCGCTGTTCATATTTGGTGCTGTCAATCAATGTCTGTTCACACCCACTGGGCGTCTCTTCAAAGGCCTCCGGGCATCTCCCACTTTTGCGAGCCTGTTTGGGGTTCAGTTGTGGGCGGAGTTAGTCTCTGAAAGCGTGTTTAGCCTCACTTTAATCTTAGTTGAAGTCCTGCTTAAAACTACATGAAATGAAAGTTGCAGATCTTGGCTTGACACGTGAACAGGTTTGGATTCACTAGAGCGATTTATTTTGAAGCTGTTTATCATTTCAAGACAAGAAAGTCAAGAGTTGCAATTGCCCCACAACATGAGGACAATTGTAACACACCAAGGGGGCAAATGTAACACATGAAATTACAACAAGAATATTTATTTTTTCTTTATTAAAGATAATGCATTTGACAGGCTGGAAGGTTGTCCACATTTAAATAACCTTAACTCTGTAATCCTATTATAATAAAACACAAAACTGCTGTGGAAAAACAAAATTACAGTCTGCTATAACGCTACTTATGTCTTTCTCAAACTAAAATGTGAAATATTCTGAAAAAGCGCTGCGTCACGTCATTTGAACAGCGCGTTACCATGGTTAGTCGCGGCAAAACAATCAAGAGGGCAGCAACAGAACGAACCACTGCTACACTACACTACATTAACATTCTGCATTGGAACGGGCGCTAACAGCTAACGGGAGCAGTGTTGCCAGATTGTTATGAGTTTTCCAACCCAAAGTTCATGTAAAAAACCCCGAAATCAGTCCGAAAACAAAGTCCCAAAACTCACTATAATTGCAGAGGCAAAATCAGAAACAGAACCTACCACAACCAGAGTAATAATATAGCCACGCAAGTGACGCGTAAATGCTCCGATGCCCCCACTATACGTCAATGACAAACCACTTAAACAACGTGTATTGTGTCTAGAAGCTCCGATAATGACTAATGGTGCATTCAGACCGGACAGTGTCTTGGCGTATTTGCGTCCATTTTCAATGTTAAGCGTTCAAGCCAATTCTCCGCGCGTATTGACGTCTGGGGCGTCAGTTAACGCGCGTTTTGGCTTCTGAAAACGCGGCGTCTTGCGGATTAGAAGCTTGAAGCTGAGGGGGCCGCAAATTCGCCCAAAGCTGCGTCCGCCGCAGGAGTTGGGAGAATCCATCTTCAATGGCAAAAGATCCAGCCACCGGAGAGAGCTCGTCTATCAGCTACGGCCAGCGGAGGAACCCGGTGAAGGCCTAGGGTCCAGAGATTTAGCAGAGAAAAGTTAAAATGACCGCAGATTTGGTAACAATACCCACAATTTCTCGCCTCAAATGGTCTCAAAGTTTAGATTTGACTCTTATAAACTGTTTTATAAATGCAACAAGCCTCTCTCTCTCTCTCTCTCTCTCTCTCTCTCTCTCTCTCTCTCTCTCAACGTGGTCTGTCTACGAGCAAAACAAAGCTAGCAAACAAGTTCGAAGCGCTTTGGGGTGTTAAAGTGTCTTTTTGTCCACCAAACCTTGACGCGCTTCAGAGCAGCTAAGAAGCTTATTGAGGCGGCAACAGCATAAACCGGCGAAATTTTACGCGCGTTTAGGCAAAATAAGCTGTCCGGTGTGAACGCAGCATAACTCATAGATTAAAGCGAGTTTGTTCATTTGAAGACACGTTACAAACTTTCCGACATCAAACACCAACTTTTCTCAAACTCACGTCCTTATGAGGCTCTTTTCTCCATGAATACGTATGAGGATTTGCCCCGTGTTACAATTGGGCCCGGTCTTACCTAAATTAAATATATGCCATAAATAAATAACTAAACAAACATCTTTTTGAGACCAAATAATTATGCATTTTGTGACCTTGCCAGACTGCTCAAAGTCAAAACACAGATCATTATTATTTATTTATCTAAATGACATAAACCTGCTTTTATCCAAATCTAGTTTTGGTCATAAAGTTCCACAGTTCACCTTTAAACTATAAGTCCTTCTCCTCTTTCTCTCCACCAGATTCTGTTCTCACACGGTCTGTTCTTTGTAAACAAATCAAACAATAATAATCCACTTAAACCCTCAGAAGCTGCACGGACACACGTGTTGCTCGGTGGGCCGGCCGCGGAGGATCATGGGAGCCCGGGCTGTGCATTCCTCGCGCCGGGAGGGCCTCACGGACAGGGGCGACGCGCTGTGCCCCTGTGCTGGCTGCTCTAATCACATCTCCGGACACCTGCAAGCCGCGGTCCGGTGCTCCAGCCCGGGCCGGTGAGAGGAGCGGGACTGCGCCGGGGCTCAGGGACAGCTGCAGAGGCGGAGGCAGCGAGCTCACGGACCAGCAGCAGTAGGCTGTGTGTGCACTCTGGGATGATTCTACAGCTTTGGGTTTCTCGATCTGATTGGATTTGGTACTCCTTAAGATTGATTGTCATTAAAAGTATTGATATTGTATACACACATAAGACTTGTCTCTTTACTGTGAGAAGGCTTTTGTTCCTCATACTGCAATGTTGTTCCCTTGCCTGTGTGTTTAGTTTAAAATGTAATTATCTACATAAAGACTGGAATTACAGAGGCAACACACTAAAGAGCACATAGGCTGTTAGATTTATGCATAAGTGACTTTAGTGAGTTTTTATTCCTGTTCTAACATCCTTTCTCATTAAAAACACAGCTGGAGTGTTTCCTCTCTGAGCCTCACACTGTTAACACTGTTCTGAGAGAGAAAGGAGGTAGAGGGAGGACAAGGGAGAGAATAACAGACTTACACATGAGTGTAATTGATGTAAAACTTTAAGGCAAAAATTGTACTTGTGTTTTTAAGTTACTGTTACTTATGTGTTTCTGGGGAAAGCAGTTCTCGTTTGCTGTGCACATCATTGCTCCTTTATAGGATCCATAGGTGTACTAGTATGTTGTCTCAACACAGTCTTTCAGAAATGTGCATCTATATATAGAGGGATTATTGTTTATCAACTCAAGGGACGATCACACAACAGGTTAGCAGAAAGAGCCGCAGCTGACTGACACAAACTGTAGCAGCAACACTCGCCAGCGCTGTTGTCAGCTAACTACAAGAGTTTATCACTGATAAAAGAAAAGTTCTGCTGCTAAATCAACATTTGTGAATGAAATTCACCTTTACGACTCATAAATGTCACATTCAGGTGAAAAAACACTGTCTGAAGCTTCAGGAGACAGACGTCTGTCAGACCGGTTCAGACCTGATCCAAACATCTGCTCTCGTCCTGTTTTGTTGTGTTTTTCAAAGACGTTTCAGCCAACTAGACAGACAGCGTCTCTTTCTGCAGGCGACATGCACAGTATAGTGGAAAGTGGCATTCAATGATAATCCCTCTATACCACTACAACATGTTAATAGACAGTGTTGGGTGTAACTTACTTACAGTTACTAACAAAATACTTTTACTTTAAAGTCCAAAAAAATCTGGAAAAGTGACTTCTTGTGTGAGATAAAACGACTCAGAGACACAGATCAGCAGCTGGAACAAGCCCCAGAATCATTTTTAATGTTGATTTTATTTAGTTTGAGCCTGTTTAAGCAACTCCTTTGTTGTTACCTCTGTTTAAATGCCAATAATTCAATTTTAAATCCTATTTTTGATTGATGTTTGCAATAATACACGAGTTATATGCAACTAATAACTGTTTCAACACTTTCCCCCCAACACTGTTAATAGAGTTTCATGAACATGTTTCTAGCTCATATAGAGACACAATTCTTAGAGTCTTATAGACACACGTTTTGATTGAATCCGGACATTTTCTTTGAGTTTGATGCCTAAGTTTAGGTTTGAAGTCACAAAAACAGTATATGGTTACTTACTACCCTTAAAAAAGCAGCAACCATGGACATTTTTTATGCAAAGTACACCTACAAAGTGCGTTTCATGCTTGCAGTGAGTAGACTTTATCATCTCAGCAGATTTTCTGTCTGATTTAATTTACAGCCAGTATATGAAGCTTTTGTACGTTTTTATTAGTCCCCACTCAAGAGAATGCATCACAAATTGTCCTTTAAAAACACCTTGTATGTTTTTATTTCACTTTCCTCCTTCAAACAGCACAGCCTGGTCCGTCTCAGCCCGGCCCGTCTCACTGCAGCCTCCGCGTGCACAGCTCCACTCTCCCGCAGCCTCACATGTCACGCCACGCTCTTCCTTCGCTCCTGTTCTCTCCCGGACACGCCCCCCTCTTCCCTCTCGTCCAATCCCCGCTCCCCCCTGCAGCCCCCGCCCTCTCCCTCTCTCTCTCTCTCTCCAGCTCCAGATCCAGTCCTAGTCCGCAAATCCAGGTCCAGGTCCCGGGTTTTGGGCGCAGCTTGTTCTCTCCGCGCTGGAAACTAGGTCAGTCTGAGCTTTGTATTATTCAGCAGCGGAGCGAGCGGAGATTCTGCCGCTCGGGCTGAAAACATGAATCAAACTTTACCCAGCAACGAGCTAAACAACTGTTGCCCTCCAGCGCGACGTCATGACGCACGCACGCTCGAGCCGCACGCGCGTTTAAATGACCTTAATTTACAAATACATCTCCTTATCGTGGCCTACTTCTGCAGATTTGACTTGATTTGGGTCTTTTATTATAATTTACTCGTGATTGGCTCATTAGGGCGTCTTTATTCACGCTCATATCAGACTTCCTTTTTTTGCAATCAAATCAAAATGAGAATGGACTCAAATGCAGAAAATTAAACTTTTGAACATGTTTGTATTGTAGTGTGTATTTTTAAAGCTCCATTGTGTAACTTTCTGCAGGTGAAAGTCAACTAAACAAAGTTAAAACCACTTTATAACATTAACAATAGTTCATGTTGTGACCACACAAGCTCACCAGTGAAGATATGTATTATTAGTGCATCAAGACTGGGGTGCACGGTAGCAGAGTGGTTAGAGCTCTGGCTTCCCAAAAAGGAGGTGTGGGTTCGACTCCCGGGTCGGACCATATCAACATCTCACGATCTCTCTGGGTGGAGTTTGCATGTTCTCCCCGTGTCACCGTGGGTTTTCTCCGGGTACTCCGGTTTCCTCCCACCTCCAAAAACATGCATGTTTAGGTTAATTGGGCATCACTGTAAATTTCCCTCAGTGAGTGAATGGAGAGTAATGTGGCAAGTTGGCCTGTCCAGGGTGTTTCCCCGCCTAAGGCCCAAAGTCACTGGGATAGGCTCCAGTCACCTGCGACCCCTAACGGGATTAAGCGGTAGAAAATGAATGAATGAATGAATGCATCAAAGACATCCAAATGACAAAAACATGCTTTTAGTCAAGTCTGTTTTTAATGAAAAGGCTGTTTGTGGAAGTGTATATGTTTGATTTTTGATCTTATTAAAGCTACTAATACTGCATACTAAAGCTGCTGATTTTGATGAAAGAAATAGACACAATTATTTAAACGATTATTTGCTTAGAAAGAATGCAGAACATAAGTGTTCCTTAAATGCAGAGAGTGAAGAGAGCATTGTAAATGTTATCGCGGGGGTTACATTCCAAAACGAAACCGTGAAAGGTGAAACCCGTGAAGTAGTGATTTCATTTTTTACCAGTAATTTCAGTTGTTAACCTGCCTGGTTCTAATGTTTAGTGTCTTTTGGCAGGTAATAATGCACAGAACACATGATTCACCGTGAGATACAACAACGCGAGTCGTTTTTGACACGTTGCCCGTCCCGCTGCGCTCCACAGCCGACCGCAGAGCCACGGATCACACGGACTCCAGAGCAGACAGCCACGAAACACATCGGACTCTAGTGAAGTCACAACACGCTCCTCAAACACATCTCTGAACTACACAAATGACGTTCCAGCGTGAACAAACTTATCATGGTAACTACGAGCTCAAAGAGTCAAATCCTCACCTGGAGAAACGTCCGAGCGTCAGGTCAGCTTCCCCTGCATGATCCAAACTGTCTGAAGTTTTCTGTGCTGTTGCCTGTGAATGCTGCTGTGATACGGGCCAAACAGTGCGTTTGAGAGAAAAGCACGTTTACAAAGCTCGTCTATAGGACCAAAGTACTGTAAAAAAAAAAAAAGCAAAATTGCACTTAAAAGAAATCTGCGAAACAGCAAAGCCGCGGAAAGTGAACCGCGATAGAACGAGGGACCACTGTATCTGAGATCTTACAATCTCACTTATGAGTCATTTTTAATAACGGCTATTTATATAGTGCTTTTCTACCTTTCAAGGCACTCAAAGCGCTTTACAATCAGGGATCCACTCACCCAGTGTAACAGACACTGAGGCAGTGTGGGTTAAGTGTCTTGCCCAAGGACACAATGACAATCCACTCCTGTCCTCTCGCTGTGACTCCTGGTGTTCCAGCGTCTCCCATCCAAGTACTAACCAGGCCCTAACTTGCTCAGCTTCTAAGATCTGACGAGATCAGACTTTGACAACCTGGTACAGTATATCTTTTCATAATCACAATTACTCCATAACACGTTTTTGTAAACGATTACGCAACAGCACAGGCTTGCGTACACATTTACATAAGTTTAAAAATGAATTAGGCCACTCGACACAAGACCTCACGAGTCACATGAAACGATGTGGAGGGCCTCATCCGGCCCCCGGGCCTTGAGTTTGACAGATGTGTGTTAGGCTTTGATGTTCGTCGAGCTAACATGTGACGTCAAAATATGAGCGTTGCCACTGATTGGCTGGTACAACCAAAACTATAGTTCCCATTGTTATTTCTGTCAGGGCCTAATTGTCGAAATTCAAATCTTTCTCTTGATGG
>CM076396.1:17125768-17260582 GCA_038363315.1 Mugilogobius chulae | reverse complement strand
TCTCTCTTTCGCTTTTTTCCTCTCTACCCTTGTCTCCTTTCCTTTTCTCCTCTTTGCTCTTTCATTCTCTCTCTCGGGCCTTTGTCTTTCTCATTTTCCTCTCCCCTCTCCTGTCTCCTTTTCTCTTTCCTCTCATCACTTTCTCTCTCGCTCCCTTCTCGTACTTGCTGACTTTCTTTCTCCATTCTCTCTCCCTTTCTCAGTTGGTCTCCCCTTCTCTCCTTTCTCTTGCTTCTCTGTCCTTCCTTCCTCTCTACTCTATCTTCTCTTTCTCTCTCTGCTTTCTCCATTCACCCCCTTCCTCTCTCCCTTTTCTTGCTCTTTCTCTCCCTCTCTCCTTTTGGTCTTTCTTTCCTCTCACACACTCTCTATATGCCCTTGCTCTTTCTTTCTTTCTTTCTCTTTCCCTCTTTCTCCTCTGCACCCCCTTCCTCTCTCTCTCTTCATCTCCTTTCTCTACCTGCTCTTTCTTTCTCCCTCTCTCTGTCCTTTTTCTCTTCGCCTCCCCCTTTTTCTCTCTTTCTTACTCTTTGTCTTGCGCTGTGTCTCCTCCTCTTTTCTCCACTTGCCCTTTCCCTCACTCACTCTCTCCCCCTCTCTCTCTCCCTTTCCTCCTCTTCCTCTCTCCTTTTTCTTTTCCCCTCTCTTCCTCACCTTTCTCTCTCCCTCCCCTCACTTCTTTGACTCTCTTTCCTTCCTCTCTGTCTCTCTCTCTCTCCCTCTCTCTCTCCCTTTTTATCTCTCTTTCTCCCTCTTCTCCCCCCCTCCTTCTCTTCTCCCTCTCTTCTCTTTCTCTCTTCCTTCCTCTTCCTCTCTCTCTCTCCCTCCTTCTCTTCTCTCTCTTTCCCTTTATCTTTCTCTCCCCTTCCCTCTCCCTCCCCTCTCTCTTTCTCTCCCCTCTCTCTCCCCCTCTTTCTCTCCCCTCTCTCTATCTTCCTCTTTATCTCTCTTTCTCCTTCTTCTTCCCACCTCCTTCTCTTCTCCCTCTCTTCCCTTTCTCTCTCCCTCCTTCTCTTCTCTCTCTTTCCTTTATCTTTCTCTTTCCCTCTCCCCTTCCCTCTCCCTCTTCTTTCCCTCTCTCTCTCTCTTTCTCTCTCCTCTCTCTGTCCCTCTCTCCTCTCTCTCTCTCCCTTTCCTCCTCTTCCTCTCTCCTTTTTCTTTTCCCCTCTCTTCCTCACCTTTCTCTCTCCCTGCCCTCACTTCTTTGACTCTCTTTCCTTCCTCTCTCTCTCTCTCCCTCTCTCTCTTTCTCCTCTCTCTCTCCCTCTCTCTCTCCCCTCTTTATCTCTCTTTCTCCCTCTTCTCCCCCTTCCTTCTCTTCTCCCTCTCTTCTCTTTCTCTCTTCCTTCCTCTTCCCTCTCTCTTTCTCTCTCCCTCCTTCTCTTCTCTCTCTTTCCCTTTATCTTTCTCTCTCCCTCCCCTCACTTCTTTTACTCTCTTTCTTCCTCTCTCTCTCTCTCTCTCTCTCTCAGTTTAAGTTTAAAGTCTGCTTCGTGTAATCATGTTTTAGTTTCATTTTCTTATTGTTCATTTTCCAGTTCTTTTGACTCACAGACTGATTTCTTCCTCTGAGTCTAAAGTACCAGAGCCTTGGCCACGCCCACAGAGCCTTGGCCACGCCCACAGCTGCAGATCTGATAACCTTTAGATTAAAAACCACACGACACAAACGGAGGCTGCCATTTAAACCGATAAGGAGCTAATTACCCGAGAAGACGCCTCGTTTTGAAGACGGAAGATCTGTGTCGCTGCTGTGAAATGTGACAGACACAGACGAGGAAGTCACTGGAATCCACCACGTTTACATGTGTTTCTTCATTCTGAATTAAAAAGTCCAGAATTAAAATATTTGCCTTTCAGAAGCTCTTTTTGATTCAATCCCAACAACAACTGGAGCTAAGCCATTGAGACATTAAAAAAATGTTTTAGAAATGAGTACTTTATAAAATTATTCAAACTTGAAAAAAAAAAAAAAAAAATTCTAAAATGTTGCAGCAGTGCCACTTCATGAGCTTTTGGTCCATCACTTTTAGAGCTTGCTTATACAAACATGGTGGATGGAGGTCAGCTGAATCTGAGCTCACTAACTCGCAACAATGGGCAACTGAGCGCAGATGTGGACTCAAAGCGGCAGTCGTCTTTCATCATCAGATTTGTAGCTACAGCATCTCTCAGACTGTGAGGCAAGTTTGGTCCGAGACGTGTCCGAGTTTCTTGCAAAGTGCCTTGTGCACCAGCAGCAGTATGTGGTCTTTTATTGCCCAAAGCCACGCAGATTCACGTGGATTACTACGAGAACGTTTGTTTTATGAACTGAAAGTCGCATCACCCTGGCTCACACTGCATCCAGTCCAACTCCGGTGCAGCCACCGGAGTCGTTACTTAACTTGAAAAGTCAGAGAGTGGCTCACACGACTACAGTCTCCGGCACGGCCAATTTCGTTTGTTTCAAATTTTGGCCGGACGCCGTAGCGCACCGGAGCCCTTTTTGATGAAGTTGTGAAAACAAGACACGATAAACAGGAAACCAAGCCAGCGCGGGTGAAGTGAATCCGGTGATTTTCAAAGTAAAATCATTACGTTACCACTAATAATACAAATTACGTCAAAATACTACATTTACACGATTATATAACACACAGGATGTAAATAAACCTATCGTACTTACCCATTGTGCTGCGAAAAATCAAACAGAAAATGAACTGACGTTAAATCATTCCAAAACTCGGTGCATGTGTTCTTTGTTTACATAAACGTGTCAGCGATCGCGTATTCTCCCACGTTGAGTGTGAAGCTCCGTGAGTTTGGGTCTCGCGAGGTCGACAGCAGAGCCTGTGGCTGCAGCAGAACTGGAGACAACCAGAGCTAATGTGATCACCCACTGTAGCTAGATCGGTTCGGTGACTGCACCGGAGTTGGACTGGATGCAGTGTAAGCCCGGGGTCAGACCCCTGCGACCTCCGAAAAAAAAGACTTTCTATGGATTCTTTCCACACACTCGCGCGACTCTCGGACGTCCGCTCTCACTGCACCGACGTCTGTGTACAAGGACACATTGGTTTTAAGCACTTTGTAAGTCTTGTGTTCATGAGAGCGCGGAGAGCCGAGATCATAAAACAAATAAAGTCTACAAAAAGGCCTGACTGTTCTGACCAATCAGAGCGAGAGTTTGTGGGGCGAGCAGCGGTAGTCGAACCTAAAGCTCAAAAAGCCGTTTCATACAAAAGTAAAGACGTTAAACAGGAGAAAAGGTTATGACAAAATGCTCTTTTCCTGAATATGAGCAGTTTGTGCTTTTTAACCTTTAGAGCAGTGGTTCCCAACCTTTTTCGTTTTGAGTATTCCCTAATCATGATCTCACACACGAAGGGACCCTCTATGTCATGTTTTTTAGGGGTATTTTATCTTCTTTTTTATATTTTATGTCAAACAATCGCCTCTTTACATGTAAAATGTGCTGCAAGTAACATTTTTCACATTACAATACTTGCTATTCTACCTTTCTTTTAAATCTGCAATCATCATGGTGAGGTCCACGTACCCCTGGTTGGGAAACACTGCTCTAAACGGCTGAATTGGTAAGCTAGAAATACCTTCTTTTTAATAGATCTCTGGAGTTAACCTGCACCTGACTGCGACGTGTCTCAGTTTTTGGCTCCAGTTTCTTCCGTATCTTTTGTTGATCGGGGCGTGTCTTCTGTGCCCTCTCGTGCCTCCGCTCCAGTCTCGTCCTCGGCTGACCTGGTTTGTTCACCTCCGTCCCAAACCGGGTTCATTCCAGGTGAACGGGAGGAGGAGAAGAATGTGGCCCAGAACAACTCCGATTACGCCAAACAACAACAACAATAAGAACCACTGCCGCTGCTGCTGCTGCTGCTGCTGCTGGTGAGAAAAGTGAGAAAAGTGGGCCGTTTCATTAAAATCTGAACCAGCACAAACACTTCACACAGCTCCAACAAACACAGCTTAATGATAATAATAATAATTGTTTTCAAACCGTGTCAGAAGGAGGCAGAATGTGGAGAAACTTGTAAATAAGAAAGTTGATTGGAGCAAAGTTTGACAAAGAACTTGTTTTAAGAGAGACATTTTTTTTAGAAAGAATAAGGTTAAACAACAAAATCAAGCTTCAGCCACTACATATTAATTATTTTATTCTTTTGAGCTATTACTAGAGTTGCCAGAATTTCAGAGAGTCTTTGAAAAACAGACCAACACAAGCAACTTAAACATGCGTCCTAGCAAAGCAATGGTTCATAATTTTGACAGATTTTATATTGTATTTAATCATTAATAAGCTGCGTTCATTTTGCTTGAATTTTGAAGCAGAATGTTTTTAATGTTGACGCCCCAATAGGCGCACTAAACGCCCAAACAAAAAGTGTCAAGGACACTTTTTACAAGGCTATCTGCTTCTTTAAAAAATAGCTTTAGGGACCTGTATTAATTTTAAAAAGTTTAGGCGAAGTTCTTTGAGAAGTCTTATTAAATTATAGAGAATTTTATATCGTCATGAAAGACACTCATATTGTTCATATTGACAAACAAACCAGCACATACTAAAGCTTGTGCTGTAACCAAAGTCATGGAAGAAGAATAAACTTTAAGTCATGGTAATGATAAAATCTAAACTGCAGACTTAGGAATGGAGAGAGATTTAATCGTTTCAGACTCAGCTGATCACTGTGACACAGAGGAAAAGCTCAAACAGCTGCCTGATCAGATATTGGACAAATAGGCAATATACAAAATTAAAATTAAAAAAAAAAAAAGTTCTATTCAAACTGTCTACCTCTGTGGAGTTTATGTTGAGCAGCTCAGTCTGTGACTCTCTGCTGAGTTTGGTCCATAGACACAGTCGGCATCAAAGGTCACTAACGAACCTCCGAGGGGGAAAGTTAACATTGAAAGTGAATCAGAGCAGCTTTATCAGTCACTGCTCAAAAACTACAACAGCAAATGTGGACTTTAGGAGATATATTGTGTCAAATACAGACACGAAGACATGGGGATAAATAAAGTGATTCAACCTTTCCAGTATGTATATATATCTAACAATGCTAACGGTAGCTGCGAGCTAAATGCTAACGTGATGCTAGAAATACACGTAATTTGCCGGAAAACGCCTTAAAAGAGGTAAGAGGTTTAGCTTCCCATTCTGTAACATGGTGAGGAATGAGACACTTTCCCCCTCAGCAGGCCACGCCCCCAAATATGACGCGTTCCCGACTGTATTTATGCTCTGCCCACACTCTTCCTCCTCAAACTGCCTCACACTTTTATTAGATTCTCTGCTCCACCTTTTCACTTTTAGGACAGAAGTAGAAGCAGCGACTTTTGTACTGCAAAGAAATGATGCTTAAAATGTCGTATTTAGCATATTTTTTAGTCCAAAACAAATGAACCGCTCCAGGGCCAAGACCGACCTCTTCAACCGGACCAGATTTTGGAATTTTGGACCGGATCAGAGTTTACTCAATTGAACCGATCCAGACAAACGAATCCTGATCTGAATCAAAAGTGTGTTGTGAATGAAGACTCCATGAAGACGTTGTACATTCTGTGGGTCTGGTCCTGAGAGCTGAGCCTGTTCAATCTGTCGGCTTCAGCGTGTTTCCTCTGTGTCATTCGTTTGTCATTGGATTTCCCTCCGAGCTCGTCATTATGTCATGTTTATGCAGCTGAGTCAGGCCAAGCATCTGTCGTCAGATTATCCCCGACACGACGGCTGTCTGAGTCAAGATTTACACCTCACAGCGGAAAAACATATAAATATATGAATAACTGTGACATTCATACGTGCTTTTGTCATCCTGGATCTGAGGTTTTTCCTTTTTAACCTGTTCCCGCCCACAGCTCCTGAAAGACGACGGGACGATTCTGTTTGGTCACAATTCGATTCTTGTCTCGATACTTGGGTCACGATTCTAAATTGTTTTCGATTTTGTTAAGCCTCAGAAGATGATGGTGCAGTTCTACGTGAGATCATTGAGGCAAAAATAACCTTTCTGATTCTGAATAATGATTGATGATCTGATTAATTTTTAAGTAATTCCTGGAACAATTTTTGTAAATTTACAAAACTCACCTCAGTAAGAATATAATGAGAATAAGCTGCTGTTTTCTTCCTCTGACTGAGAAATGACGATGGAAACAATCATTTTAAACCAAACTAGGGATGTTACGATATCACATTTTTTAATCTCGATTATTGGGAAAGGAAAAAAACAACAATTTTGCGATTATTCTTAATTATTTTAATTTAATTGAACTTTATTTAGCCAGGGAAGTCCCACTGAGATTCAGAATCTCTTTTGCAGAGGAGCCCTGGGGAAGGGTCAGGGGAGGCATTATTAGACATGTTTTTAGTTGTGGGAGGAAACCGGAGTACCCGGAGGAAACCTACGCAGACACGGGGAGAACATGCAAACTCCACATAGAAAGGCCCCGGGTCGACTGGGAGTTGAACCCAGAACCTTGTTGCTATGAGGCCAGAGGGCTAACCACTGCACCACCATGTCGTGTTATTGATAAACATTATGTATTGTTTAAAAACAAAATGTGTGGCATTTTAGCTGACAGTGACAATACTACATTGATTGTATTACACAATTATGATATATAGATTAAAAAAATACAATTATTTTAATTTAGTGATGAAGAAATAGTTAATTTAATGCTTTAATTAGATTATTAATAAAACTATTTTTGAAAAACAGTACATTACATTGTACCTTTAATGTTCTCACAAAACTATATTATATTACAAGACTAACAAAGGTGACGTTACATACAGGTTTGGGAGTGGATAGCGCTCTGGCCTCACAGCACGGCCCGGACCTTTCTGTGTGGAGTTTGCATGTTTATCCCCGTGTCTGGGTGGTTTCCTCCGGACACTCTGGTTTCCACACCAACCAATATCATGCATGTTAGGGAACGCTTGCCAGACCAGCCAGTCCCTACACACTTTACAAAGACGTAAGGGTCTGGGATCAGAGCACCGGGTTTCAATTCCGAGGACGGGCTTTCCGAGCGCTGAGTCAACCACAGAAAACCCAGAAATTCCACCAAAACAGCAATGCACTAAACTGGATTTTATTGTAAATATGTAGCGTCGATTTTTCAATGGATCATTGACATGGTTTGCTGCTCCGGTTTGATTGTTGTTCCTAATTGTTCAAACCCGAAGCTAGCGGAGGGGAGGGGGAGGCTGTTTGTGATTGGATCGTCCTAACTTTGGACGACGAAATTACTGGCTCTGTCTTTGGTTTCAGACCCTTCTGCATTCAAACAGAATGTAGGAGAGGCTTACTGGTCAGGCAAAGAGAACACGGTTGGTTGGAGGTTGAGGCGCCAAGTGTTCAGGTGAATCACTGCTGAGCTGCTCCAGAGAGCCTTGTTTATTTCTATGGTGGTTGTTAAGATGTGTTCTTATTTATGAATAATGACAAAATCCTGATTCTAATCTTAACCTACGTCAAGCTCCAGACCTAAACTTACTCATTTTAGTAACTTGATGCCTAAAAGAAAATGTTCCCACATGGCCTCGACCAAAATTCGTGTCATTTTTACTCTTTCATATCGTGCTAAATGTACTTCGTAACATAAGTACGCAAAAAAGGTCTGAAATTGTGGTCATAATACACTGTTTTTGTCTCGTTGTAAATGTACGCTTTCTTGATAGACTGTGTTGAAATATTCTGCATCAAAGTTTGATTAAATTACCCATTTTATGACAAAAGATTGATTTTGGATCTTTCAATTCAAAACCCCCCACCAAATAGTTTGGTTCGATTCGATCTCTCGATTTTTCAATGAATGGCCCAGCCCTAGTAATAGTATTTTGATATAGAGACTTGAAACTAAAATCTTGGACTTGAGACTTGCTGAACAGTGACTCTGTATTATAGTAAAATATGAACCTCCTCAGTTACATGTGTTTGTACAAGTTCTGTAATGTATTTTTTCACAGGTTTCTTTTTCTGCTTCTGCACACGATCGATGTACTATTATCTTCACTCTCACAAGGTTGAGTAATAGTACCAGTGATGTAAACATAACAACAGGCTTACTCACGGCTGCTGCGCATGGCCCTGTGTGTGGATGCACTTGTATACTTGTATAATTGTAATAGAATCACATGCTTTCAGTGCATGAGTGTATGAAGTGAAGTGTATGAGTGTATGCTCCATGATATTGGTTTATCCAATACCATTGTTGTGCCTTTAATTGATCATATGAGACTAATTTACTGACTGAATTTGATCCAGAACAACTCATAATGTTTGAATTGTATCCAGACTAGTTGTTAAGTCTTGCACTAAAATAAAAGCTACATAACATAACCACATTTCAGTCCATATTGGTAGATATCTGCAGATGCTACCAAGTATCGGAAATGGTATTGAAACTGATGATGCGTTCCAGTGGTATTCGATGCTTCGATCTTTTGACTTCTGACTTGTACATTTCCACTGGAACATGTCTCCAACTCGGATTGACACTTGGACAAACTTCAGAGTCCGAGGTAGAAACTCAAACATGGCAGCGCTCTGCGTTTTAAGAAAGATAGACCTCTGACAGCTTCATTATGCTGCGTTCAGACCGGACGGCGCTGGAGCGTCCAGTTTACATGTTAAGTCAATGTAAACCTGCACCTTGAGGCGTCCAGCGAATTTACATCCAGCGCCTTCACATTCACTTGTTCAGGCGTCTGCTGACGGTGCATCTTGTGAAGCAGATGCTCCAATCTGCGACAGACACTTTGGCCGCCTCATCAAGCGTCGACGCCCGAGTTGGCCACTGCTGAACTTTCAAGAGTGTGAACGCAGCGTACACCGATCAGACATTGCTCTCCTGTGATCTAGTGACATGCTGTTCTGTTCTCACATCAAGAGAAAAGGACTGTAGTTTTTAATAACCTTTTTTTTAATCGATAAGTTAGTCTTTTTGAGGCTTTTTTTCAAAGGCTTGGTTGCTTGTTGCTCTCTGAAAATCTGGCAACAAAGCAAAACAAACAGTACGGGACACAATAAGGACTGAAGATGGGCTCAAATGAATTTATTAAAATGCTTATTGCAGTGTTTAAACCACTCCTGTACACTCGAGGACAGACTTGAAAAAGACATCGCCTGGAGGAGAAAGTTGCTCTAAAACAAAGCCTTTTGCAAAAATTGGGAACGCAGAGAAGCTTGCAGGGCCCAACAAGTGTTCTTGTACCCCCAATGCCCATTGGACATTTAGAACACCTGTTGGGCCATCAGCATTGACAATATTTTGCGTCAAAATTTGCTACAACTCATGAAATTAGACGCTTCAACGCTGTCTGGTCTGAACACAGCATTAGTAATCCTATCTATGTTTTTCTTGCCTCTGTGACTCTGCTCCTGCACACTTAAGTGCCTCTGCCGTTATGTGCTGCAGTGCTAATGCTACACCGAGCTAACTACAATGTCCTAGTTGATAAACTCTGTATTTTGGCTTATTTGGGCTTTTTCCAAACTATTTAATACTCGTTGGCTAATTTCTGTAAAAGTAATCCGACTTGACCACTGGAACACACAACACTTTGCCTGTTTCCATCCCAGTTTTCTATTTCAACAACTGTTACCTAGTAAATATGGACCAAAATCTACATAAATGACTCAGGCATTACAATTAAACAAAGGATAATATCTTGTAGCACTTTAATTTTGTTAATCGTAGTTTAAACTCCAGTTGTCCGTAAATTGTCTTTGCATTTTGGTGCTTTTTGACGACACACGTAGAGGGATTCTGTTTTACAATTCAAATTATTGTCATTTTCTTTATAAATTCCCACTTAGCTGCTGTAAAACTGTGATACAGATTTACCAAAATGACTTTCACACCAAACTACAAGTCAAAATTAGAAAACACAATAACCTGTCATATGCAGGCTATAATTTCCTATCATGAATCAGTAAAACACTTTTGTCCTGTTCATTGTTGCGTCGCTCTCCGTCTCTCCTCTGCCGGCCTCCCACGCTGCTCCGTTTGCAGGTGGATAAATTTAGCAAAGAGCCGCAGAGGTGGAGAGAGCGGACGGTTAGCGCGGGAGCCAATTTATACACAGCAGAAGAGGGTCAGGGTATCCGAGGTGAGCGCTAAGCTAAGCCGCGCTAATTGTGACCTGACGAACCGCAGCAGAGGGAAGTAGGGCAAGTAAAGAGAGTGATAACGATGTTTACGGGTCAGAAAGTACAATGTGACTGTGTGCTACGTTTATAGTGGAGTGTGGATGACGTTAAAGAGACTATGCTAGATTTTTAACAAGAAAATAACTTCAAAATCATCTTTCCTTAGCACAGATCTCTTGTCAATGTATCTGTTCTATTTAGACTGCATTGTCCTGATTACTTTTAACTCTTTCACTGCCAGCCCCTATTCTCACTTTGACCCCCCTTCCCTGCCAGGACTTTTTGTTAATTGAAGCAATATTCACAGCTCCACAAAAAACCTTGTGCAACTGGAATCATGACATGTTTTACATCAAATGAGACCTACAAGTGTCTACTTTCATTTAAAAAATAAATGTTATTCTAAATTATTCCGTTCTCTTTTTATAGGCATTTGAAATTCGTTGTTTCATTAGATTTCAGCATTTGACGAGAAACTTTTGAGATACCGTCCTTTTTCTAAATCAAACTTCATGTCATTGTTATTTTTGTCTGTTCTACTTTTTGGTGAAAAATATGAGCCACTACAATGAAATAATGTCTTTAGGATAAAAATACAAGCTTCACGTGATTAAAACAATGAGGACGAGTGTCTTTTTCATCTTTAAACCAACAAAGCTGTGTTACAGACGAGAAGGCAGCTTTACCTTCTGATACAGATTCTATAGATTCAGACGCTTTCACTGGGCAAAGATTATATTTAACCCTCCAAACATGAAGAAATACAGTAGTTTTACTCACTCTGACACTTTTGGATTCCTCACAGAAGAGGAAGTTTAGTTTTTCTCTTCCAGACTCGCTGCATGTGTCGTTCTCCTCAGAGTCCTAGTCCTGTAGGATCGTCTTTTCTTCAGTTTAAAGATCAAATATCTGCTCTAAACTTACTCAACTATGTTTTTAGTCCAAGATGTGTTTCCTGTGATCCGTTTGAAAGAAAGCCGATCCTTTAGAGGACATGGAAACGCAGATAGATCGAAAATGCTCTAGTTCTTATGCTTCATCAGGAGGTGGAGTAATTGACTCCAGATGACCTTACTGTGACCCCACGCAGCCTATAATAACATGGGCATTGACGGGTTTACAAACCCCTCTTTCCATAGGCTTGGGTCAATGTCAATGTCAATGTCAACTTTATTTGTATAGCACATTTACAACAACAGGGGATGCCCAAAGTGCTTCACATGCACAATAATAAAAACATACACAAAAACAAAATAAAGAATAAATTAAAAAAGTACACTAATAAAAATAGAACAAAATATATACAGTAAGGTGCCTCAGCTCAGCTTGTGTTAAAAGCCAGTGCATAAAGGTGCGTTTTTAACAAAGATTTAAAGTGCTCTAGAGTAAGCCCTGTCTCCTCTGCTCTTAAGGTGAGACTTAGGCACCTCCAAGAGAAGCTGAGAGGACGACCGCATGGTGCGAACTGGCACATGGGGAGTAAGTAACTCACACAAATATGAAGGAGCCAGACCATTTATAGACATTTGAAAACCATAAGTAACATTTTATAATTAATTCTCTGAGCAACTGGAAGCCGGGGCAGTGATGCAAGGACTGGTGTAATATGCTGCTAACGTTTTGTACCAGTGAGCAAGCGTGCAGCAGCATTTTGGACCAGCTGCAGACGTTTGACAGAGGCCAAGTCCATACCGCAAATATAAAGAGTTACAATAGTCAAGGCGAGTTGAAATAAAAGCATGTATAACTCTTTCAAAGTCCTTGGGAGGCAGATAGGATTTAACTTTCGATAAAAGTCTACTTTTGACCACTGCACTGACTTGGCGGTACGGTCCTGTGCTGTTTCCACTGCGCAAAGCGCCCCGTTCCGCCCTGTTTGCTGGGTGCATAGCGAGCCGCGTTTGTCCCTGCTTTCACCCTGGACCCTGGAGCAGACCTCGCAGCGGTTCCCCCTTTAGGCGCGATTATTGGACAAGAGAAAACATAGGCTCAGGCGAAAACCAGACAGAAACATGAAATAATGTTCATTACCTAACGCAGACTTGATCTTGTGACAAAGCGCCGTATTTCCAGTGATGAAAACTTTATTTGTTGCTGCAATAGAGTTAGCAAAGCAAAGCTAGCGCATTAGCATCAGCTGTTTCCTGTTTGTCGAGGCAAAACACTGTAACAATTGCAACTCTTGTAATTTGCAAAAAAAGTTAAATAAATGGCGATAAACAGTGACGGTAAACCGGAAGTAGTTTCTTGTTTACACCAGCGTGACCTTCATGTCACAGCCACACTGCGATGCATCCACTGAACCAGCCCACGAAACTACCTCCTAAATTGTATCTAGAGAAAGGCTGATTCAAAAAACACGTAGCTCGTAGTCGTTTAAAAGAGAAGCCAATCTGACAAAGAAACATCTCGGATTTCTGAAAACTCATTGTCGTATAAACTGCCCCTTAGACTGACGTAGTGAAAACCCTATGAAAAAGAACTGAACAGGAAACGCTCGGAGTAGAAGTTAGCTATTTTGAGTCAGTGCCGAATTTGCCAAAACTCAATGTGCACATGCCCAGAAGCTTCTGCGGAAGCGCTTAAATGTTGGTCCTTGACAACGGCTACACCTACACGGACAAACAACATGATGTTTATGACTGACTTTTTAAATATCTTTATATTAACCTAAATAATCTCAAATTGGAGAATGACAAAGCCAACCATGCACAGGTCTTACTTTGATAGACTATTTGAATTATGGGTGCACGTAGCCAAGTGGTTAGAGCTCTGGCTTCCCAACAAGGAGTCGTGGGTTCGACTCCCGGTCGACAATAACAACATCTCACGATCTCTCTGGTGGAGTTTGCATGTTCTCCTCCCGTGTCACCGTGGGTTTCTCCGGTTTCCTCCCACCTCCAAAAACATGCATGTTTAGGTTAATTGGCATCACTGTAAATTTCCTTGGTGAGTGAATGAGAGTGAATGTTTGTCTGTCTAACCCTGCGACGAGTTGGCACTGTCCAGGGTTTCCCCGCCTAAGCCAAAGTTACTGGATAGGCTCCAGTCACCCGCGACCCCTAATGGATAAGTGTAGAAAATGAATGAATGAATGAATATTTGAATTAAATCAATTGAAGCGTTACAATGCAGAAGAGAAACCTTGGACGTCTTTTCCGTCCGCAAATACATAAACAAATTACCTCTGTCTGTCTGTTTGTTTTAGAACTCAAACTAATCCGTTCTTCTGGATCGACGTTCGTCTGCCGTGGTTGTTTTGGAATCCAGGTAGAGTCAGGTTAGGCCGACGTCATTAAAGAACAGATCAAAGGTGAAATAAACACATGGATTATCCCGGACAAAGTGGATTGGCTGAAATGAAGTCGCAAAAACAACGTTACAGAACAAAGACTTTCCATCGACTAAACCTGGGTTTCGTAAACACTCTACACACGAAAAAGAACGTAAGACTAAGAAATAATTTTGCATTTGATTTTTCTCTCACAGATATTATTGATGTTGAACAAGTTATTGACAAAAGCTTGATAGAAAGTCTTACGTGTGTTGGTTAATTATTGTTGATACTTATATAGTGTCCTTTATGACCTCAGTGTGTCCTGTGTGTGACCTGGGTTAGATTACTGACGGCTGTCTTTATTAACTCTAATAAAACAATCCAGAGAATGTGAAGGTGAAACTTCATGTGAGATAATTGAACAGCATTCTCATCGACTGCATCTGACTGCACACAATCATATTTCCCATAATGTCTGTTTTTTATTCCACACATGCCACGTTTACATGACGGCTTTAATTCCGAATAAAGATAATTTAATTCTGAATTAAAATTAATTCCGCTTTTGTATTTAAGTGCGTTATAGGAGCTACAAATAATGAAAAGAGTGGGTGGAAGAAAACACGAAACACTAACCTAACCTTTCGCAGAGGCAGCGGAAAGTTTTGAACAAGGAGTGTACGTCATGTACGCGGAGAGAGACGCTGCTCTGATCCCAAACAAGTGGAAACTGGAACTACAACTTTTCCTCCGCTCACAGAACATTACGTGGAGCTGATGATGTGATTCTCCAGCTGCTGCTTAAAGACTTTCATCGGAACGACTCCAAAAAAGTTAGTATCATTGCGTCCGTGGCGTTACAACAATCCCAAGTGATAAAAAGCCAAAAGCCGGTGTCCCGTATCCATCGGATGTGTGTTTTTCCGGTAGACGTAATAACGTAATGACGTATGTGAGTTCCCTTTCCTCTCTCTTTCTAACCCAGACGTTAAGCGGAATAAGATAAAGCCGATTTAGCGTGTTTAACATGTAACCTTTATTTGGAATTATTATTTACATGTAAACGGAAAGAAAAATATTATAATTCCGAATTGATTATTTCTGAATAATTAATTTGGAATTAAGAAACATCATGTAAACGTGCCACAGTCTCTGAATAAAATGTAGATAAACAGTACAATGAAATGTCAAAAACGTTCGATAAGCACATTTTCACGCTTTTTTTTTACGTAAATATGTTATGAATAGCCGAAACGTAAAATAACCTTAAAATTTGGTTGAACTTGACTTGGCGACGTAGCAATGGCAATGGGTAAGTTTAGGTCTGGGCTTGGGTATGTTAAATTTACTTCACCAAAGAAAATGTTGCCATGTGGCTTCAACCAAGGGGTTATTTTACGTTTTCTTTTGTAGCATATTTATGTAAAAAAAAAAGGAGTTAAACTAGCTTATCGTGCTAGTGATAAAGTCCCTCCATCCACACTTTACAGAGCTCTGTCCAAACTAAAAAGGGACTTGAGATACCTGTAGCCTCCTTTTTGTTCAATACACCAACCAGATATTCACAACCACATTAACAATTGTGCTGTAACTTGAACTCACTTTGACTGTGTAGTTTTAAATGGCTTAGTTGAGTTAGCGTAACACTCTGTAAATAGCTCAGTCAGATTTGGGAGGCTGCAGAAGTTTTCCAGGACACGAGAGATTTAGTGCTTAATCTGTCGTCTCTATTTTTACCAAAGCCTTACAACTCTCAGCACTATTCCTGTTCTTTACCTCTAGGTCAGGACAGTAAGAATAGAAACTCCAGACCGTCCAGGAGTCGAACCAACAACCTGTGAAAGATACTGAAATAATGATCTAGAGAAGGCCTATTCAACTTAAGGCAATGGTGCAAAATTGGCTCTCCAAAGACCTTGTATGGCCCTTAACCCATCCCGGTTCAGATTTAGGTAATTTTTATTCAGTGTTGATTTTGAAGGACATATTGTAGAGCAGAAATCTTACAGAGGCTATAGCAGTAGTGCAGATTTTCAAGGAGATATATCCAGGGCTTAATTTGAGTCGAAACAAGTCGAAATAAGATTTGGGAACTCTTGAGGCACATTCCGGCAACAGTTTTGTCTGCTCCAGTAATGCATTCAACATCCATGAGCAGTTTGTGTCACTCTCCATTAACAGAAATATAATCAGGTGCAAGACGGAGTCACTGTGATTGGTTAAAAGAGAAACTGACAGGAAGTTTGACCAATCAGAAGCAGTGCAGGCGGGTTTAAGACTTTTCATTGGTTTTTAGCGAGACGCACTTCTGTATCTTCTTCCAGAATTGTGCGGGGAGTAGATTTTATACCTATTTGTTGTTATTTTGTGACTTGTTTTGATGGATTAAAAGCAGAGACAGTGTCACGTGTGTATGGAGTGTACGGATCGATAAAGATACAGCTGTCTGCTGTTTCTTGTAAGTGCAACAACTTTAATAGGTATTGTGGCGTCACGTTTGATGTTCGAGACCTGTGCGCTTGTGATTCCGGTCAGAATTAATGAAAATCTCGGTGTGACGTGTAAAACATGTGTAACACAGACAAAATGTATTTTGTATCGTTTAAAACGAAGTAAAATGGACAGTTGAGTTGTATTTTTGCATTTCTAAGCCTCTATTTTCACCTATTGTGTTTGTTCCAGTAAAAGTTTGACCTCGTCCTTGACCCCGGTCCATAAGCCACATTTTGTTCCGGCAACGTTTGATTTACAAATTAAGCACTGCCTAGGCGAGTGTGGCATCCCAGGTGTTAACAAATTTACCAAATTATCTCCTACTGTCAATTAACCTCAAATTAAATAAATTGAAAAACAACAACGCAACCCTGGACCAGCCATTTTCCAGGCAAGGAAATCCCAGCATTAAACCAGAACCAAATAATGCCTAAAGCCAGAAATTAACCAGGTCTAAAACAGGACCAAATCAAGCTATAGTAACCCAGAAAATTAGAGGGATTTTCGGTCGACGTCACTTTCCGCTCTACTGCGCATGCTATGCAGAAAGAGCTCCATCTGTTACATGGAGAAACTTCTTTGAATAAAACAACGAAACGGACGAGAGCAGCTGTTTGGATCAGGTCTGAACCGGTCTGACAGACGTCTGTCTAATGAAGCTTGAGACAGTGTTTTTCTCTGTTTTTTTCACCTGAATGTAACTTTTAAGGGTCGTAGGATCGAATTTCATTCACAAATGTTGATTTAGCAGCAGAACTTTTGTTTTGTCCATGATAAACTCTTGTAGTTAGCTGACAACAGAGCTTTTTCGACTTCCACTGTTTGTGTCTGTCAACGACGGCTCTTTCTGCAGGCGGGGTGCGCATCGCCCTTGTTGAACAACAAAAATATGTTTTATATATTATTTAGATTTTTCAGGAAGGAAATCTCAGCATTACACCAGAACCAAAAAAACCCTGAAGCCAGAAATGAACCAGGAATAAAACAGGACCAAATCAAGATTTAGTAACCCAGAAAATTATTTTGGCAAACTGGAAAAATTGGTTGAGGACCAAATCAGATCTTTAGCCCCCGGCCTTAGGTTGAATAGACCTGATGCAAATAACAATTTACACTTCATTTAGATAAAGTTTTAGCTTTGAACCACTGATCAAACCTTCACACATCTTTATCCTTTTAATTTGAAGCTGAATTATTATTGGCCAAAAGAATAATGTATTTGTGACTTTTATTTTCTTCGTTGTAAGTCAGAAACGTGAAACGTGCTTTCTGTCAGCGCTGGCGTTAACTTAACATCTGGGGAACAAAACGAACAAGTCGTAACGTGTCCAAAACCCACATAACGTCTGAATCTTTCCAGGTCTGACTGTCGCTTTATCTGCTCAACATCGGCCATTTCATCCAGGGCTATTTTAAGAACCATTTTCTCCTCGAAATGGAAAAAAAAAAAAACACCTCATGCTGGTTTTGTTTACAACCAGGTATCATCAAACCCAAAACGTGTGCCAAGGCTCGTGCATGTGACGCCGGACAAACCCAACACGTTTTGTTCCTAAATTACCCCCCGACCACTGCCCCCACCACCCTCACGGTTCCGGCACAGCGTGGACCGGTCCTAATCCCCCCTGCCCGCTCCTGCCTGCTCCTGACACCACTTCCTCGGGGACACGTGTGAGAAGGTGCGTTCGTGTGCCGGAGGAAACCACAGATTAAGTGTCCGGGGAGATGGAACAGCACGTGAACGCACCTGCACGCTCACAGGAGGGGTCCAACCTAGGAACAGCTCTGGTTTGATTTGATTTATGAGCAAAAAGAACAACAAAAGTGACATCTGCGTTTAGTGTAGTAATAAAAAATAGATTTTATATGAAGTTGGAATGGAGTTAAGTGTGACAATGAGGTGTAAAGGTATACAGTGAATCACATTACCAACAAAACACTATTCAGTCATATTTATTTATCGAGGTATTTGAATGAGTATGATGTGGTGCACCCAATGATGATCAAAGATGGCGCCGCTGTGCATCAATGGCTTTTGTTCACTGACGTTCATTGCCATATGCATTGCCAGGCGCTCTACAGTTTATTGGACATGTGTAAATTGTGTTTTCTCCAGGATTCTTTGCCTGACCAGCGACACAAGCTCAAGCTGAGTGGAGCCGAACACTCAGGCCAGACTTTTCTGACCAATCAGAGCGGAAGTGTTGTGGCTCAACAAATAAGACCCAAAAATAGACCGCAGGCAGGATACAAAATTTAAGTTCTTTATTGACCAGGTTGAAGCAATGGCGTTGGAGAAGGTAAGGACAGCAGCTGGTAACAGGTGGCCCAAAAAACAGAAGAGCAGGTGGGCAGGTGGAGTCTCCAAAAACTGGAAAAAAACAAAAAATTCAGGTCAGTCAAATGTTATAGAGAAACTTGGTAAAACTAACGGTCTCAGAAGCCGATTGGTAATCACCATCAAACAAGACGGAACAATCTGGCAGAAACTTGGAGAAGAGTTGAGGCTTTATTGAAGAGACTTGATTGCAGACTCCACACATGTGAGGAGCTGCCAGAGGCTTGGAGGCTCCGCCCACAGTCACAGTGAAAAAGGAGGGGAGTATGGAGAGGAGTGTCACAGCAGGGTGTGACAGGAAGTTACAGAGCAAGCAGAGGTAGTCAAAGCTAACCCCTGCCGTACCAGCCCGATCTCACAAGAAAGCATACATATACCACGACATAACGCAACATGTAAATTGCGTATGATTAGCACGAGTTTACGGCTCTTTTGCGTAATTATAGTACGCATCACAGTCCTCGTTCATTTCAATGGTGGTTGTTAAGATGTGTTCTTATTTATGAAAATTAACAAAATCCTACATCTAATCTTAACCTACCCCAAGCCCCAACCCTAATGTTACCCAGTTTAGTAACTTTTTGCCTGAACTTACCCGTTTCACCTGAAGAAATTGTCTCCACGTGGCTTCAACCAAAACTCGTGGCATTTTTACGCTGTGAAATCTCGTGTCATTTTTACGCTTTTTCATATCGTGCTAAATGTACGGCGTAACATAAGTACTAAAAACAGGACTGATATCGTGCTAAAAATACGCTATTTTTGTGTCGCGCTATATTTACGCCTTCTTGTGAGACTGTGTTGGCCGTACACTGAGTCTGAGTCTGGTGCGAGGTGGGACTCGTACGACTCTTGCAAGACTTATAAAGTGCTTAAAACTAATGTGCCCTTGAAGAATAACCACAAGATCCGACCGTTCTTAAAGCTGTTATGTTTCTGCTGAACACGAGCCGTTTGTGTTTGCATTGCGCTCTAGGTAAAAATGCTTTAGCCTGTAGAAGGGATTTTAACAAAGGACCAATAGAAATAGTAAACCAGTGTAAACACGTACGTACAGAAGAACACACATTAAACACTCAAGCTTCGTCATAGATTTTAAATGAGCGGCTAGAAACATGTTTCCTTTGACCTGCAGCTCAAACCCAGTTTGAGCAAAAGATGTTTTGTGAAAAGGCACTTTACAGTCTCCAGAAGAGGCCACTTGTGTCCACCTGCTTTGTATGACTGCTCAAAGCTTTGGATCAAAATCATTAACACATTTTTAAAAAGCATCATGTCATTGAAAATTATAAAAGTATTTCTTCAGTGAGATGTTACAAGGATGGAAGCTAACTGGTTTTTGATCAAACGCTCTTACAGCTCGATTATGAAGTTTTTCAAATGACCTGAGCTTGGTCTGACTCGTCTGAGACTTGAAAGTGACTCCACAGAACAAATGAGGCAGAATCATAGAATTTAAAAACATATATGCACACTTAGGAGTCAGACATTTATCTTAAAACACTTCAGGTTGGCTCTGACAGTTTTATACACTTTTTACACGGCTTTTTAATTTAAACTGTGAGTCTGGAATTATTCCTAAATATTTCTACTGATGCACGTGATCAATGAATCCACAGTTTCTTTCACATGTACCAGACATTCTCCTGTTACAGTCCTGACCAGGCTGAGCTCATCATCTGGAGAAGTGTCTCTGAGAACAGCTCACTGACAGGTGCTGCCACCTTCACTCAGTTTAAACAAAAGTGTTTACAGTCTAATCAAATGTTTGTTTTCCGGTGGAAATATCAGATTTCAAATCCTGTCAGGCTTTGTAAATAGAAGCTGTACTTAATCTGCTTTAGCGTGGACAGATTGAATATTTGATAGGCTTTGACGACTTTGACAAATCCTTTTGCAAAGCAGAAGTCACTATTAAGTAAAATGAGATTTTGAAAGGTGGTTTTAGGTGATTACAATTGCCATCCAGAGCCCTGTTCTACGAAAGTCACTGAACTTACCCTGGACAATAACAAAATATACTGGAGATAATACATATTAAATCTAAGCCAAAGGAAACGGTGTTTACTCCAAGTGGATCTATTTAAGAGATCGACCACAGACACATAAGTTACACTACAGACTTCATGTGAAAATCATGTTGATATAACAGACTAAAGCACAAATGTGTATCTTTAGCTCAAACAAGTGCCTTTTGTCAATGTACAGGCGCAGAGCCAAATGTGCACAAACTCACTCAGTATTTCTTGACAATAAAAGCATTTATTAATCATCACACAGAATGATTAAACAGTAGGATTCTTTAGTTCAGTCACTATAGGTAAATATAGGTTTGTAGGGCACAGATAATGTATTTTGTTTTGTTTTATGAACGAAGGTGGCTGAGTTGCTGTTGCATCAAAAAATGAAGGTTGTTCGTTTGACTCCCTTCAGCACAAGCCTTTCTTTATGTGTTTGATTCTGGATAGATAGGATAAGACTTCTTACCCTGGATGTACACTGACTGCGAGGCGGGTTTGGTTCGGGACACGTGCGGGTTTCTTGCAAAGTGCCTGTTACACCACATGCTGTCAACTGCGGTCCGGTTTTCGTCCAAAGCCATTTACATAAATTCCCGCGAGAATACTCTTATAATGAATTGAAAGCCGCAGACCCGCGTGGCTCCGGCACTCGCATCCGCACTCCTCGGTGGTCGCATTGGTTTTAAGCACTTTCTAAGTTCTGCGGGACCGAACTCGCAGTCTGTGTACATCCAGGGTCAAGAATCCAACTCTCGCCGTATGGTTTGAAACTGACTGCAGTGTGGTGGACCAATCACAGCGCAGCATTGTGGTTTTGGAAGTTAAGCAAAGTTACAACGCCCAAACAAACTGAAACAAACATGTTGGCGCCAACTGATTAGTCTTGCAGAATTACTATTTTGGCTTTGAAAAAACTTACACTGAAGCTGTATGGAAGTTTTGGTTTTAAATATTTAACAAACTTGTTCTGCTGTTGTTCCGGATTGATAGTGTATAGATTGAGAGATGCACAGATTTGTCGTGATTCTGATTTACAAAAGTTAATCTTAAACTTTAGTCACGACCTTATATAAAGTGAGTGTATTTCAGATTCTCGTTACACAACACCTGCAGCAGCATCAGGACCGTGAGTGTAAATATAACTGTGACTCTTCTCTTCTTCCGTGTGTGGGCCCAGCGTTCGGCCCCGAGGAGGCACAGGAGCGTGGGCCGAGGACGCTGCTGCGCCGGCCCCTGCGCTGGTGCTGCCGGTCGGTCCGCCTGTGCGTGGTTCTCCGCTCACACAAATGAACAATCGTACTATTCCAGATCCTGCCCACTCACAGACCAAAATAACACCATCAACATCCCAGAAAGACAAACCCAAAACAGAGCGTCAGCCTGCGGTGTTAAAGGTGCAGCGTGATGGAGGTTTGGAGGCTTTCAGGTAAGGCTGCAACAAAACAATTATTCCATTAACCTGATTAAACTACATTCCTGTTTAGTGTGGCGGGTGACTGGAGCTTATCCTAATGACTTTGGGTCTTGTTGACATGTATTAGTGAGCCATTATTAGGTTTGTTCTGCTTTTACTGTAGAAGATGGTGTCCGCAGATGACTGAAAAACTCTAAACTGGTTGAAAACGATTTTCTGAAGTCGATTCAAAGCTTGATCAATTGTGACAACAGAGCGTTCCTCCTCTCCCACACCTGGGACACCCTCCTCCAGGGACCACCGGGCGAGAGGGAGGCTGCTTTGTGAAGCACTTTGGAAGACATCTGTCTGTGTAAATGTGCTATAGAAATAAAGCATTCATCCATTACAAATGTGTTCTTTTTTATCATTCACGAAATGTGTTCTTAATTAAAAATGTTCATCTGTAAAAACAACCCAGGAGCACTTGTAAGAACAAAAAAAATCTGTCGTTTTAGATTTTTATTACTTTTATAGTTCAGTCCAAAATCACACATATTTTTTAAAATTAATGTATTTGCTAAAAAAGACAAGAAAGACTTCTTTAATAGACCTGCAGCAGCCTCTGTATTCTAACCTCGACAGGACTCAGGACCCCCTGTGTCACCCCCCAGGACCAGTGCACACTGTGCACCCCACTACAGCCGCCGGCTCACTTTGTACCCATATTTGCCCAAAGTTTCTTCCTTAATGCATGATTCATTTTTATTTAAGTAAATGAGTGACGTAGTTGGCCTATTCGTTGCTGGAGTTTGGTGAATTTGGTGTAAAGATTGGTAAGAGCTTGAATCCTATAGAGCAGGGGTCCTCAACCACCGGTCCGGTGCCCAAAACCGGTCTGCGGGCCATCTGCTACCTGGCCCCAGAGGATCTTTTAAAATGTATTTTATTTTTTTATTTTATAGTTTATCACTACTTCCTTGTGCTTTACTATGAAAATATTGTGCCATTTAACTAAATAAACAGCAAATTTAAGCAAAAAAGAGCAAAAAATATGCACAATAATCAGTTGTATGCATTTTACGTTATTGTTATTGCCGCTGCCCAACCTCTACCGGTCCCTGGAAAAGAAAATTGTAACTGTACCGGTCCTTACAAGAAAAAAGGTTGGGGACCGCTGCTGTAGAGGGATTTTCGGTCGAAGTCACTTTCAACCCCTACTACACATGCTCCATGCAGAAAGAGCTGCTGTCCATCTGGTTAGCTGAGGAAACTTCTTTGATTAAAACAATAAAACGGGACGAGAGCTGTTTGGATCAGGTCTAAACCGGTCTGACAGACGTCTGTCTCCTGAAGCTTAAGACAGTGTTTTGCTCAGCGTTTTTTCACCTGAATGTAACTTCTATGGGTCGTAGGGTTGAATTTTATTCACAAATGTTGACTGGAGCCTATCCCAGTCACTTTGGGCCTTAGGCGGGAACACCCCTGGACAGTGGCCAACTCGTCGTAGAGTTAGACAGATAATCATTCACTCTCTCATTCACTCACTAAGGTAAATTTGCAGTGATGCTCAATTAACCTAAACATGCATGTTTTTGGAGGTGGGAGGAAACCGGAGTACCCGGAGAAAACCCACGGTGACACGGGGAGAACATGCAAACTCCACCCAGAGAGATCGTGAGATGTTGATATGGTTTGACCCGGGAGTCGAACCAACGACCTCCTTGTTGGGAAGCCAAAGCTCTAACCACTTGGCTACCGTGCACCCCCAAACAGCACTCATTTTAGTTCCAATTCCTAAAGCTGATTTGTTAAATACTGTAATGTCACGAGTCCTTTTGAAATATTATCACGGTCCTGTTGCCTCATTTGCATATTTCTCATTCCTGTTTGTCTCTTCCAGAATGTGACCCGTCTGGTTTGCACAGGTGACGACGACTGATCCGACCCAGAAACACCACGTCGGCAGAATTCACAGCCTGATTCGCACCACATCTTTTAAAGGCTCCCCGTGCGTGTCGCGCCGCCAGATCCGTGACGCCGCATGAAGGCTGACAGTCTCTTCACAACCAGGAAGTGCAGAGGCGGAGGTGCCAGATCTGTTGCGGGAAAGAGGAAGAAACACTGGGACTGGTAATGAGAGCAGAGAATGGAAAACAACACAGTTCAGCAGTTTGTGAGGATAGAATAGTGTAAATTCATATTGTATAATTGTTCATCATGTCACAAAAATTAACTATCGATCTGTTTGGAAATGTTAAATAGGTCAAAAGAAACCATCTTTACAGACAAAACAGTCACTCTAGCTTACATATAAATAAATACACAAAAATGGGTAAAGCACTGATTCAATACCGTAACCATCAATCACATTATGTTTAAATTTGTATTCACATTAAGTTGTTACTTAGACAATAAATAAGAGTTACATATCTGACCCATTTTTAAACAAGTTAATGTTGTTTTGAGAATAAATACAACAATTTTCCATCCCGATACTTCAAGTCTAGGCAGTTAAAGTGAAACTAAAAGAATCATCTTTTTTCACTGTGTCTATCGAGTTCCCAGGACTTTTTTTGCAGTTATTGTGCAAAAACCGTGATTGTGCTGCCACGACGGTCAAACACCGGTCAAACATTTTCAGTTTACGTCCACGTCACATCGAGTTGACACCACAACCAAGCCGCCCAGGTGGGACATAAAAACTCCTCCTTCTGACACCGCTGCTGTGGTGAGTTGGAAAGTGGTTGCCCATGGTTCAATGTCAGTATCAGTCATTTGGCTCATGTGGATAAGCAGATGATGCGAAATGCAATGGGCTGCACATTCGAATCTCGTGTCACTGTTTTTTTGTTGTTGTTATTTTTAACTTTGACCTAAAATACTCACATGAGCTCATGTGCTTCTGTAAAGGAAAGGTTTCATATATGTCTGCAAAGTTAAGAATCTTGAAGTGCAAGTAAGACACTAGACCTGTGCACAGCCTCAGCAGCTGTAAACCTCACCGCTCCAACACAAAGCTCGCTATCCATATTCTGTGCTGTTTTCATGATCTCTGTCTAAACTTTTTAAAGTTATTACAGGTCCTAAAAAAACATTTGTAATAAAAAACAGCTTCAGCTTTTGAAGAGGAATTCTAACCGATGCCAACAACTTTCCATCGCCAACACCAGCTTTACTGCTCTGCATATTTACCAGGGGAAACATAGGTGGACTGTAAAATGTGACATTCTTCAATGCAGAGCTGGTTTTAGGTTTTAGGTTATGACTAAAGTCAGTCAGTCATTAGAGGCTAAAACTACAAAGCCTCACCAGTCAACCCCCGTGCTGTCATCACGGACTTTTCCTTTGCAATTCACAAGATTCATCCAGATTCTTTCTGTGAAAGGAACTTTAACCGGACCCTCCGCAGTCCTCCATATCATATCCCTTTTCCCTCACAAATAATAATTTTCCTTGAGGGTGCATGGGCGCTGGTGTGCCAGGATCAAAGACAGTTACAGCAGCAGCACTGAAGCAGTAGCGGACTGAATGTGAGCCGTCTTCTGTGAGAGAGACTGGATCAAGACTGGACCAGAGCTGGACCGATGCAGTCTGAGCTCATAGTCAACTTCAAAAAGTCCTGTGTTTGTGCTGCAAAGGTTTTAGAGACTATTTCAGATTGAACTTTAGATCATTTTCGTTCATAGTAAGAGGTAAAGGCCTTTACAAAGACAGAGAAGAATCCACAACCAAGAGCAGCAAAAGCAATTTGTTTTGAAGTTGCTAAAAGAAGAAACAAGAAGTAAAAAAGCTAAACTAAAGTAATGTGAGTCCTCCAACGCAGCACTGGAAACTTTATATTCAAGAATCTAAATGAGAAAAGCTACAGTAGAAATGAAATGTAATGTTTTCTTCTGTTCGTGTCTGGCCTTAATAATAACGTGGTAAATGAATGAAGCCAGTGTTGCTTTTCAGGAAACAGTTGTTGTGCCCGTCAGACACGCCTCCACACTCACACACTTTTCATTTGATGTGTTTTGGCTCCTCACCGACACATTTGGTTTTAAAGAAAATCTACTGGAGAAGGAAACGAGACAGCCTCAGGGAAATTACACCTGATTATGTAACAGTGATCACATTATTGATGAGATTAGATATATATATAATTTATTTGTCCCATAATGAGGGAAGTTCCATCAAGAACAGAGTCAAAAGAAACAAGGGATGTCACGATATTAAATTCGTGTTGCGAGACAAATATCACGATTTAGCGGTATTCTTCACGATTTTTATGATGACCAAAAACAACAATGAAGTTTTTGTGGACAGTTTTACAAAATCCCAATTGTCTGAATGAAAAAAATGTAATGTGGGAAAATTATTAGGATGCATTTGTTTGATGTAGAGTGCATTAAAAGGCTTGATTTTGCTCCTAACATTGTTGTTTTTAGGGATGGGCTTAGTCATGGTTTAGTCCTGTTTTAGTTCTTGTTTTAGTCCTGCTTTAGTCCTTGTTTTAGCCCTGCTTTAGTCCTTATTTTAGACCTGCTTTAGTCCTTGTTTTAGTCCTGCTTTAGTCCTTATTTTAGACCTGCTTTAGTCCTGCTTTAGACCTGCTTTAGTCCTTATTTTAGACCTGCTTTAGTCCTGCTTTAGACCTGCTTTAGTCCTAGTTTTAGTCCTGCTTTAGCCCTGTTTTAGTCCTGCTTTATTCCTGCTTTAGTCCTGCTTTAGACCTGCTTTAGTCCTGATTTTAGTAATGCTTTAGCCCTGTTTTAGTCCTGCTTTAGTTCTTGTTTTAGTCCTGCTTTAGTCCTGCTTTAGTGCTGCTTTAGTCCTGCTTTAGTCCTTGTTTTAGTCCTGCTTTAGTCCTCGTTTTAGCCCTGCTTTAGTCCTCGTTTTAGACCTGCTTTAGTCCTTGTTTTAGCCCTGCTTTAGCCCTGCTTTAGTTCTTGTTGTGAGTTACATAAGAGCAGTTCATTCTGAGGCTCAGGGTCAGAACAGATTATTATGGCACATTTCATCATCCTTCGTCCGTCTGTCGCAGAAAAGACAGAAAAAGACAGTTTTCTGCCAAGAATACACTTAACAAGAGACACTGCAGGTGAAGAGAAAAAAAATAATAGACTGGTTTAGTTAGTCCTAGCTGTGGTGCTTTTGTTTCTCTGAGGCGCTATTGTTCTGACTCGGTGAACAGGCCCGGGGACCAGATGCGGCCCCCCACATCATATTATGGGTCCCTCAAAGTCTTATAAGGTTTGTTTTAATCTTTTATTTGTGCCACAAGTAATCTGAGTTTCTTAACCTTTTGATTTGTCTGAAACCACAGCATCTGGTTAGCTTCTATCAAACTGGAGCTTGAAACACCTGCAAATAAGACTTGTTTGGTCTGGCATGAAAGGGGTTGGAAAATCCAGATGATATAGAATCAATGAGCGAACCAAAAAACGATTTGAATGTGAGGTGAGTGAAGTTAGATTTTGGTCTAAATGACAGACGACCAATCAGCTCCTTTGTTCCATCTGCGTCACACAAATAAACTAATCTGATTGGACTGTACGATATAGATTTGATCTGAAACGCAGGCGAGGGCGTGGTGACCAGACCCACTCTTTGCAGTTTGATGAAGTGTGAGTTCTGGATCCCAGGCAATGAAAAGGACCCGTTTGACCAACAAAAAGCATCAAAACCCACGTTTGAGATCTCTTGAACAGAGTCCAGCGCAATTTCCTGTTTTTCAATTACTAAATTATTGATGATTATTCCAATAAGCATTTAATTTCAATTAATAGAGGTTATGCAGGTGACATCACAGTATTCTAAATGTTCATGCTGAGTGGCAAGGATGCATGAGAGTCAATGGAGAGAAAGGACATTTTCTCTTGTAAGAGTTCAATAAACAGCTAAAACAGGAAAAATAAACTACAGTTTGATAACAAATTCAACCCACAACAAGTCTACCGAGCACTGGGTTTGTAACTGACATGTAAATAAATAAAATCAAGTCAACAGTTGTAGCAAAGCAGATAAACTTTAGCTTCTCACATTTATCAGACATTGGAATCACACACAGTTGAAGTTATTACCTTTTTCTTCTTAAAAAAGATGTTTTTGAGTCCGTTTGTTGCAGTTAAAATGTCCTAAATCATCAACTGTTTTTAGCAGACAAGTTTGTAGCAGACAAGTTTGTAGCAGACAAGCCATTGTCACAACAACAAAGAAATACATTGAAGAAATGCCACTCATTCTAAATGTTGCTAAGCAAAATGATGTCAGTGCATAACCTCTATTGATTAACTTTAAGCTTTAAAAAAAAAAACAATACTGACGTCATAAAGAGTCTAGAAATGACATTTGCATTTATCAGTTATACACAGAAGGTTTATAAATGTTTTGGTCTGCATTAAATTTCCAAACTAAATATTCAGAACAGTTGCTAAAGCTATTTAAACACCTTATGCACAGTTTGACAGACAAAAAGCAAAGTCGTTTCTGTGTTCAGCTTCACTTTAAACATGTCTGAGTTGGTAGACAAGTTCTCTAATGCCCTATGCACAGTTTGTCATTAAGAATCTTGTGAAAAACAGAAAAGTCTCCGTGACGTCAAAACAAACAAAACAATGTTGTGTTGAGAATCAGCTGATCTCAAATCCCGAACAAAAGCCCGAGTCTAAGATGTGTTCAGCTGGAAAACGGGATTTACACAGCCCGGGGACGAGACACACTTTTCATTATGTTTGGGTTATTTTTAGTTCCTGGAAAATCTGGATTTGTAAAATGACTTGTGAACAAACCAGTGTCATAAACTGGTTTTCAGTTATCGTCTTAGCTCTTCTGGAGTAAAAAATAAATCACAGATATTAGTTAAATTAATTTAGAAGACAGAACATGTCAATAATGCATCCTATTTGTATTTTAAGTTCATAAATCGTCTTTGATTATTTCTGTGTCACTTCCCCTGCAGCCAGAATACAACAGAGCAGTGGTTCTCAAACTTTTTCAGTCATGACCCCTAAACAACAAAATGAGCCATTCGCAACCCCCAAACACAAAGTGTAGGCTACTTGAAAAGCCTCAAGTCCAAACCTAACCCATTTTAGTAACTTGATGCCTAAACTTACCCTTTTGAAAATGTCCCCACGTGGCTGCAACCAAAACTCATGTGTTTTTTACTCTGAAATCTCGTGTAATTGTTATGCTTTTTCATATCGTGCTATAAGGGAAAGTGGGGTGATTAGTGCCACCAACTGTTTCTAAGAAACCATAGAAGAAAATGGTAACCTCACATTATTGAAGACTTAGCTATTTCACTGACCTGATTGCCTGAGAAATAAAGGCGTTGTAAGTAGAAAAAAATACTTTTTGCCCTCCAAAGTACAATTTTTATGATCAAGGTTTTTTGATTGTTGTATTTGAACAGTTATAGGCAGGCTTGTAGGCAGGCTTGTAAATATATCACACATGTGATAGTGCTTTGGTAAGATACATTTTGAATCTGGGTGATTCTCTGAAAGTGGGACTATAAAGTGTGACATCCAGGCTGAAAATTCAACTGCAGCAATTGTTTTATTTTTAGGTTAATTTCCATCTTTGAGAAGTGAACTGACAGGATCTATAACGGTCAAGAAAGATGCACAACTATTTTTTCCATATAGCCATTTCAATTTCAATTGCTCTCAATGGAGCATAATTCCGCATGTAGCATGGACACCATTGGAAAAAATTTTTTAGCTGAGAGAGTTGCCATATACTAAATAAAATGTTGATTTTTGAGATATTATCTCTGAATACACACATTAGTGGCGTTTATCCGCTGCAAGGTTCCTAAGGGTTGAAAAGTCTTCACTTGTTGATAAAACTGATCAGTTCCGCGTGTAACTTTTATGGACGCCAACAGTTACATTCGGATACCCAGGAATTCAGTTGTCATTTTCGCAAAACTGAATACAAAAGTAAAAAATATTTCCAACATTATTTTCATTTTATTGGGTTTCAATGCAGTATTTTATCAAGTTTACATGAGGAAATTACATCATGTTTATTGTTGGATAAAATGTCACACTTTTGGTCATGATTTAAGCTATTTTTTTGAAAAACAGGTTGTAAAAAAAAAGTTCCATCTTATCTTGGGCTGCAATTTTTTAAAATCTTTTAGAGGCACATTAGAAGTATATATTACATAAAAAATAAAACAAAATTATTACTATTTACTTAATGAAACCTGTCAAATAACCAATGGTCAAAATGGTCCCACTTTCAGAGAATGACCATCTATAAGTTGACATAATGTTAGCTCAAATTTGACAAATGATGCTTTTTTTTTTTATATATTATATATATACATATATAAAATGGTGGGCCTGGGGTGATTTGTGTCAAAGAGCCTGAGTTAAGTTTTGCCATTGGCACTCAATATGAATAATTGAATTGTTTTTTATTTTGTGGTAATTGTGACATTTTGTAACTAAAACTATCTAAATGGGGTGCACGGTAGCCAAGTGGTTAGAGCTCTGGCTTCCCAATAAAAAGGTCGTGGGTTCGACTCCCGGGTCGGACCATATCATCATTTGCATGTTCTCCCCGTGTCACCGTGGGTTTTCTCCGGGTGCTCCGGTTTCCCTCCACCTCCAAAAACATGCATGTTTAGGTTAATTGGGCATCACTGTAAATTTCCCTTAGTGAGTGAATGAGAGAGTGAATGTTTGTCTGTCTAATTCTGTGACAAGTTGGCCACTGTCCAGGGTGTTCCCCGCCTAAGGCCAAAGTCACTGGGATAGGCTCCAGTCACCCGCGACCCCAACGGGATTAAGCGGTAGAAAATGAATGAATGAAAAAAATGAATGAACTATCTAAATCTTAATTTTACACCAACATAGTACAAATAGGAGTTTGGCACTTCTGATATGCTCATGTTGTGCTAGACCTTGTTTATTCTTTAACGTTTATGTAAAATGAGTTAAATCATCTGTTTCTGTGATAAAATTATACAAAGGCACAACTACTAGGGGCAAGTTGTGCCACATGAAAACTTTTTTTCAAATAGCTGTATTTATGAAATACTACATTTCAGATAAAAAAAAAAGAGATTGTTTTCAGAGATGCACCACATTTTGAAATACAGTATGTGTTCAGTTGTAGTTTGAAGAATTACGCTCATGGTCTCACTTTAAAGTCATGTTAAGTAAAAACTGGCACAACTCACTTTACTTTTCCCCATCCACAGCGAAACATAAGTAAGTAAAAAAGGCCATGTTGTTGTCCTCTCTTTTAAAGCCAACACTGAATATATTATTGCTGTAAATTAGCTCTTCTCCTTCAGAACAACACACATCTTTATCTCTCAGTGTAAAAGTGACGTTCATATTGGTGTATCTGAGGATCTGTGTGTGTGACGCGGCTCCACATGTGCACTTGACCTAGTTTCCTCGTCCACAGCGGGTCAAAGGGACATGTGCTGGGTCATGTGTTCACACAGACTCACAGCAGGTTGTGGGTTAAACTCCTGCTGCGGTGGAGTGGTTAGTCTGTCTCCTTTAAAGTGCATAAGACAGTTACGTGACATTTTCCAGATCACATTTAAATTGTGCAGAAATCCTGGTACTAATCTAGAGAGAAATACTGTTTTTCTACCGCAAAGACTTGGAAAGACATAAAACTAGAATCAGAAGACCTGGACTCAACTTGGACTTAAGACGTGACCTGGACTTGTCTCTTTTGAATTTGACTTGTCTCTCTTTGATTGGACTTGTCTCTCTTTGACTTGGACTTGTCTCTCTTTGACTTGGCTCTGACTTGGACTGTCTCTTGACTTGACTTGTCTCTCTTGACTTGGACTTGTCTATCTTGACTGGACTTGTCTCTCTTTGACTCTGACTTGTCTCTTTTACTTGGACTTGTCTCTCTTTGACCTGGACTTGTCTCTTTGACTTTGGACTTGTCTCTCTTTGACTTGGACTTGTCTCTCTTTGACTCGGACTTGTCTCTCTTTGACTCAGACTTGTCTCTCTTTGACCTGGACTTGCCTCTCTTTGACTCGGTCTTTCTCTCTTTGACTGGACTTGTCTCTCTTTGACTCGGTCTTGTCTCTCTTTTGACTTGGACTTGTCTCTCTTTGACTCGTCTTGTCTCTCTTTTGACTCGGTCTTTCTCTCTTTGACTTGGACTTTCTCTCTTTGACTTGGACTTGTCTCTCTTTGACTCGGACTTGTCTCTCTTGACTCGGACTTGTCTCTCTTTGACTCGGACTTGTCTCTCTTTGACTCAGACTTGTCTCTCTTTGACTTGACTTGTCTCTCTTTGACTTGGACTTGTCTCTCTTTGACTTGGACTTGTCTCTCTTTGACTTAGACTTGTCTCTCTTTCACTGGATTGTCTCTTTGACTACTTGTCTCTTTGACTTGGTTCTCTTTGATTCTTGTCTCTCTTTGACTTGTCTTGTCTCTCTTTGACTTGGACTTCTCTCTTTGACTCGGTCTTGTCTCTCTTTGACTTGGTCTTGTCTCTCTTTGACTTGGACTTGTCTCTTTCACTTGGATTGTCTCTTTGACTTTGACTTGTTTCTCTTTGACTTAGACTTGTGTCTCTTTCACTTGGACTTGTCTCTTTGACTTTGACTTGTTTCTCTTTGACTTGGACTTCTCTCTTTGACTCGGTCTTGTCTCTCTTTGACTCGGTCTTGTCTCTCTTTGACTCGGACTTGTTCTCTTTGACTTGGACTTGTCTCTATATGACTTGGATTGTCTCTCTTGACTTGGACTTGTCTCTCTTTGACTCGGACTTGTCTCTCTTTGACTTGGACTTGTCTCTCTTTGACTTGGACTTGTCTCTCTTTGACTCAGTCTTGTCTCTCTTTGACTTGGACATGTTATTTTAAATTTAACACAGTGCAGGTGTGATCAGGTGTTACTCAAACCAAAACTATTGCGTCATGTACATATTTGGGCCTCTGTCTGGTTGCCTGGTAACCGTTGCCTCACATGGTTGTGGGTTAAACTCCCGTGGCAGAGTGGTTAGCCGGTTTCTCGTGTGTGTTGCTCCAAACAGGACAAAGTTCAGACCATAAATGAGATTAGAGCTGTTACGTTGTGCTGTTCTCTCATTTAAACACTTGTAAATGTGTTTTTAGTCACATGTTTGTGAATAACAAAGCCGAGTAAAAGCAAACACACAAATCAAACACACACGCCTCACTGTTGTTATTACTGTACATGACAAATGAATCTGTGTTTAATGACGTCTTTCATTTGTTCCTTCTAAAACAGCACACTAAACACACTGTGTCTCAAAGCTAATGCTAGCTTGTATTAAAGAGACAAATCATGCATCATCCCACTGAAACACAAAGTTAAAACATTAGATTGGAACAAAAACGAAAGTCCCAAAAATGCTCATGGAAATCTTATGCTCAGTAAACAATCCTTCTATCCCCTTGATGTGAGAACAGCATCATGTCACATGTCACAGGAGTGTAGTCTCTGATTGGCTGACGCCGACTTCCAACGCGTCTGAAAATGGATTTTCCCAACTCCTGCGTCGCTGCCGCCCGTCGCAGGTTTGAGCTTCCACCTCGCAAGACGAAGCATCTTCAGAGGTTGAAGGCGCATCAGCAGACGCCCCAGACGCCAATACGCACTGCAAATTCACTTGAATGGTGAAGACGCAGGTATACAATGACTTAACATTGAAAATGCAACGCAAATATGATGTCCAGTCTGAGCGCACCATTACATTTAGTGAAGTTTGAAGATGCTCTTTGGTGATTGGGAACACAAAGTTACAGAAAGGGGGGCAAACCCAAGGCACTCTTCATAAAATAAAAATTAGCCTTTATTAATCTGGGCTATTTCATTATTAAAATATTATTTCTTTTAAAGCATGTGTTGACATACAGTATTTCCCACATGTAGCGGCTCACAATTGATGAGGCCAAAGCGTCTGACGCAAGATGGAGCGTCTACTTCACAAGACTGGCATCAGTAAATGCCCAAACAAAGTAATTTTGACGTGCTACATGCAAATTCACACCGCAAATTCACTGAGCGCCTCAAAACGCGGGTTTACTTTGACTTAACATGTAAACCGGAATCTTTGGACGCTTCAAAGCTGTCTGGTCTGAACGCAGCAATAAGGTTTTGTCTTGTCTCAGACCAAGCGTATTTGCTCGGTCTTGTCTTGGGGTCTGACAGCAAGACCACATTTATTTACCGCCATGTTCTGTTAAACTTGCACCAGGAGTCATGGCCCCAGCGCAGTGACCTGTCCCTGGCACAGTTTGCAATAAGCCCTGCAATTGCAGCGATTTTCAACCAGTATGCCGAGGAACACTGGTGTGCCTTAAATAATTGTAACATACTGAACAATTTCCCATTTTGAGTGTCCAGGGCAAACAAAAATAAAGTAAACAATCATTTGTTCCAATTTAGTGACAAAAATGGGCCTATGCAGTATTTAAACAACGCAAATAACCAATTTTAGCATAAAATTTAAGACTTTTAATGTTCTTTTAAAAAAATCTTTATATTTAAATTCAAGATTTCAAGGACACTCAACATTAAAGACAGATCTAGTGCTATGTCTCATTTTGCAAAATTATTTTTAAATTGGTCTAAAGGACTAATTTGCACAAAATTGCGGTCAGATAGATTTTTTATGTATTGCAGTATAAATGTCCTTCAATGGAGCTTACAAAAACCCATTTCCCTGGGGCATTTGTCGGGTATACAATAAAATTAAACACCTGTTCCATTTACAGTAGGCCTTTTAATAGGCTGTTTTAATACAGTTTCTTTCGACCACCTAAAACTTTGGATGTTTGGTGTATTATGATGTTTCCACAGAAACTTTAAACGGTGAAGTGTGCCACGTATTCAAAAAGGTTTTGAAAATGATTGACGTAGACAAACACTTAAACAATGTGAAGAAAATTCCAAGTGGTCTTTGATTTGGGGGCTTGTCTTTGTGCCCGGAGTTAAGACCACCCAGACACGGGGTAGGAACATGTGCAAACTTCCACACAGAGAAGGTCCCGGGCCGTGCGGAATCGATTACCCGGCCGAAACCACCCCTCAAACCCTTCTTCTTTCTTTCAATGTCGAGGCAGAGCGACTAACGGCTCGCCTCTGCCACCGTGCCCGCTCTGAAACGTCTTGTGGTCTTGAGCTTTACACTAGCACAGCTTTTGAAATAAAAGAGAAAAGCCATCTTGATATGGTCACTTCACAGATATTCATAATAATACTTCGCCATGTCCCTGGCCTACAAGGACAGATGGCCAGTCCTCAGTACGTGAAACATTTGCATGTGAAGCTGGTATAAATATGACTTCCTGATTGTGCAGTATTTATTTATTCGTTTACACAGAGTACCCGAGTTGACTGTTTTTAACCATTTACAACAATGTTTCCAACTGTTGGACTGGAGCTTCTTTGGGCCGTTAAACAGCCGACTGCTTTCCCAGTGGCCACATTTTCCACTTTATTGTTCTGGATTTGCTCTTACAAACACACAGACTTCATAATACAGTGAGAGATGGACAATTCGGTTAGTAGGTTTGTTGTTCACATAAACATCAATTTAATATTGTAACTCATAGCCTAGCGCTCGATACATGCTTTTCTATTATTGTGACGACTTTCAGAACAATCATTTTAATAAAATAAAAGCGTTTTTCAGCAGTTGAGGCGGACCAGTCAAGGGCCTGAACAAAGCCTTCTCTGCTGGGCCTTAAAAATACTAAATACCAAACTGTGATAAAACATTGATATTTAGCTTGGCCACGCATTGCTAATCATTATTTTCATAATAGTTTCAACATCAACTTCTTACGTAGGCATTTCGCCATATAGTTTCGCGCTTTCAGGATGGTGTGTTTCAAAATATATATTTTAAGACCAATCATTACCTATTCAGCCATAAGTTGTTTGTCAGGGTCAGTGAAATCTGCCGAGTGCATTCACAGTCAGTTTTGAGAGGCTCCGTATTCTTTTAAGAATAAGTGTGTATCCCAACTGTTGCTTCAAGCTCTCAAATCAGATTTAGAGTCGAACTCGAACGCCAAGGCCCGCCTTCTCGAAGGGGACGTCAACGTCAGAAGAACTACGCATTGATTGGCTGAGCCTCAATCAAAGCAATATATTTACTGTATATATGACAGTTTGTCACAGTGCTTAAAGGAGAAAGAAGAAACATCGATTGGTTGCAAATTGATTGGGTTAAAACCCAATATTTTGTTCTCAAGACAGACTTTCAAGAAAAGCTGGAGATACAAAAAAAACCTAGCAAGCTTCTCCGAGCCGCCTGTCACAAGCGGAAAGGGATGTGTGCGCCACTTCAGTCACAATATGGAGCGGGATGCACTTGGCTTGGCCTCAGAGAACTTTGTAAACTGTATTGCTGGGCTTGCTTATTAAATTTTGCCACTCATTTACTTTGGCGCGGACATACTTACAAGCAAAGTGGCTTTCCAAAACTTTTGGCGAATCCAGAGTGGGTTACAGATTATATAACTAAACAGCAAGTGCCGGGAGGGAAACATAACTGCAGCGATGAAGAGGGAGACCGATATGAGAGAAATTACGACGGCCACGTGGAAGCGGCGCGTGCCCGGGGACGAGACGGGCGGATTTCCAGCGCAAGATCCTATGTGCGCACACTACCACCAGCTCCACGTCGGTAAGATTCTGCCCCACAATATGCATTGCGTTTTATGCGTGTACAAGTAATGTCAGACTATTGGTGAGTAAATATTTTTGGATGTGTGAAATGTGTTTATTCTGGCCAGATAAGAAGTAATGATGCTTTGCTCTTTATCGGTGTGGCTGGTAATAAAATTAGTTTAATAGCCATCAGTCTGGTATTGAACAAGTGAATATATTTTAAAAGGACACCACTGAAGCCTAGGCAAGAAAAATGCACGCCAGCCACAGCCATGGAATGCGTTTTCAGTATGTTTATCTCTTGTCAATTGCTGTTGGATTTGTACTCAATTTTACAATGAAAATACAATGAATTAAAAAATGAATTCAGCTGATATCTTCCAGTTTTCTGCAGATTCTTGAAACTATTTCCCTTCAGGCATGTGACCTGTGTCTGCGTTCCTCCGACCTCGCTCAGAATTTATAACCCGAAGGAAGTGCTGTTAGTTTTACAGCCGCTGACAGGCCTTTAAAGACTCGTTTGAAGCTAATTATGAGTACTGATTTATGACGTTGACTTTGCCAAAGGGCCAAACTTTCTCTGATAAACATTCCGTCTCGAGCGACCGACGCGACAGGTGCCAAACGGGAACAGATTCTGAAATGGGTACAGACACACGTCAACTGTTAGCAGGCTCCAATACATCGCATTAAAATCAATTCTACAACATGTTTTGATCACTTTTTAAATCAGCCATGAGCCAGACTTTTTGTTCTTTTTTCATAAATTAAGCCTCCCATAATTCTTTCATTCAGTCATATTTGTCAAGGTTCATTATTTATCCATTTTTACTACTGTAAAAAGATATATGCTGCTTTAACTTAAAAATGCAAGTACAATTTCTGTCAATTTAACTAGTTTTTGTGAGTTGTTCTGAAATTCTCTCCTTACTTTCTCTTTAACTCATTCTCCTTCTACTTCTTCATTCCTTTTTCCCTCACACTTTCCTCTCTTTCTCCCTTTTTCTCTCCCTTCTCGCTTTACTCTCTTCTCTTATTTCTTCTTCTCTCCTATCTCTCTTCTCATTTCACACTTTCTCTCGTTTCTTCTGTTCTCTTGTAACCTCTCCTTCTCTCTCTCTTCTTTTCTTTTTTTCGTCTGTATCTCCTAGGTCTATATCCCTTCTCTCTCCTTCCTCTCCCTCTCTCTACTTCTCTCTCCTCTCACTCTCTCTCTCTCTCCCCCCTCACCTTCCACTCTCCTCCTCCGTCTAGTGTATTTCTCCCCTTTTTTCTCCTCTCCTCTTCTCTCACACCTTTCTCTCCTTTCTTCACTCTCTTAACCTGTTCCTTCTCTCTCTACTTCTTTTCTTTTTTCTTCTGTATCTCCCCCCCCCCCCCCCCCTCTCTCCTCACTCTCTTTCCCTCTCATCTCTTCTCTTTCTCTCCTGCGTGCATTTCTTCTCTTTCTCTCACTTCTTCTTCTATCTCTCTCCTTTATCTTTCATCCCTTCTCTCTCCTTCCCTCTCTCCTCTCACTTATAGGGGTTTTTCCATTAGTACCTGCTTGGCCTACTCTACTCGACTCGACTCTACGCGCCCTTACCCGGCTTAGCCCCGCTCAGAGGGAGAGCATTTCCATTACAAGGAGGGCCGAGTGGGGCTGTTGCGAAGCTGGGCGGTACGTTTGCCACCACTGTCACTCCCCAAATGGGGACATGATGCAAGCTCATAGAAAACAACGGAGCGTTTCGATCCGCATCGGCTTTAATTTAAGGATAATCAGACCGTTCGTTCTCCAGCGTTTCATAAGCGTAATATAAAACAAATATCCACCGCCGCATTGGCCAGTAGAGTGAAGCTTTTTCATGTCAACACGTTCACTGACTCACCTCTTCTTCACGTCCGTCCGACACGTCTGTCTAAAGTCCCGCTGTTGGTCCCGATGTACAATCACAAAGTCAGCTGTCCCTTCCCCATCCGTCTATCTGTCCTGACGAAGCTGCATTATAATCTCTTGCTTCAAAACGTGTGCATCAGATGTCCATCAGTGTTTACTGTGAGAAGCAGGACCCCCGCAGCAGCACAGGTAACCTGCATGTGCCTATGTACAAGCCCGTGTGGCTACGCACACACTCATCGAACTACTGTCTTATGTATTTAGCGGATAGGGACAACGGACTCGTTTTTTTTATGTCACTGAGCTGTTTTTTGCTACAGAGAGTACGAAATGTGTAGAAGCATTCTCGGTGCTATCGGCAGCTAGCTTAGCGGCGACTCACGTTAGCGTACAGTAACAACAACAAATCAGCGGCACTTGTGTGACGCAACAGGCGACGTGCGTCTGACGTCAGGTTTAGTATCTACTCGGCTCGACTTGGCCCTGGGGTAAAGCAGGTACTAAAAAAGTACCTGGTCGGCGGCGATCAGCCCAAATGGAAAAGCTCCGCATCGGGGCTAAGTCGCGCCGAGTAGAGTAGAGTAGGGCCAAGCAGGTACTGATGAAAAGCCCTATTATTCTCTCTGTCTCCTCACTCTCTCTTCTCTCTCTCTCCTTCCACCCCCCCTCTCTTTTTCTCTCTCCTTTCTTCTCACTTCTTCCCCTCCCTCCTTCTCTCTCTCATAACTTAAAAGTCTTAGTTGAAAATTTTGACTCACATTGTTAAGTAACCTCAACACAAACATTTCAGTTAATTTAACTTGTGATTTTTTACAGTGTACATTTTATATTATGTATTTATTTTTATTAGGGCCGACTAAACACTGTAAATGTTTAGGTCAGGGCTATTCAACTTTATTTTTGCGAGGGCCAGATTTTCACACGAGCAGTGGCCTCTGGGTCAGAGGTTCTCTGCACTTTTAACACCACTTTTACATAATTTGGGCTCACACAAGTATATCCCCTAACATTATATTTGTTTGAACAAAAAAGTTACTGCTACTACTGCTAAAATATAAAAGACTGTTTCAACATTGCACATTGGCATTTGGATTCAGAACAGGAACCAAATGAAGTGTAGATAGACTAGACAGAATCAAACCAGGTCTGAACAAATAAAAAACTTCAAATTATACCCAAGGGTGCACGGTAGCAGGTTAGAGTTCTGGCTTCCCAATAAGGAGGTCATGGGTTCGACTCCCAGGTCGGACCATATCAAGTGAAGTTTGCATGTTCTCCCCATGTCACAGTGGGTTTTCTCCGGTTTCCTCCAACGTCTAAAAACATGTACAGTATGTTTAGGTTAATTGGGCATCACTGTAAATTTCCCCTGTGAGTGAATGAGAGAGTGAATAGTTGTCTGTCTAACTCTGCGACGAGTTGTCCACTGTCCAGGGTGTTCCCCGCCTAAGGCCCAAAGTCTCCAGTCACCCGCGACCCCTAACGGGATTAAGCTGTACAGTAATTACAAAACAAATATATTTTCTTATGTTTGGAAAGTGGGTCAGGGGTTGGATTTATTTTTGGTGAGGGCATAATCTGGCCCTCGAGCCACATATTGAAAAGCCCTGGTGTGTTGCAGAATAGTGTGATTATTTGTTTATTAACAACCGGGGATGTGTGTCCAACTGAAACATCAGAAAGAGCCGTGGCTGTTTGATACAAACTGTAGCAGCAACACTAACCAGCTCTGTTGTCAGGTATACCAGTGTTGGGTGTAACTTACTGTGAAAATACTTGTAATTAAACAAAATAGTCTTAGTTACTTTTAAGTTAAAAAAAAAAATCTAAGTGACTTATTGTGTGAGATAAAACGGCTCAGAGACACAGATCAGCATAATCTGTAATGTTGATTTTACTGAATTTGAACCTATTTAAGCAACTCAAAATATTATTTCAACTTTCTGTGACAAAATCCATTCAACGTTCTTATTGATTTAAATGAATAGAAAATTGCAATAAATGTTTTAAGCCTATTATTTATTTATTTAAAACCAACCAGTAGAAACGCAGCTGCTGTCTGCACTCGCTTGTCTGTGTGGCTGTTTAGTATCTGCATGAATTTCCCTCTGTCCCACCGTCCCTGAAGCGCACGCGCACTCCCTGAGCCTTGTGCTGTTCCTCCCACAGCCCATGAACGCCTCACCGGGCCCCAAACCACGCCCCTGGCCCCGCCCCAGCCTCCCTTTGACGTCACGCTCCCGTCTCTGCACATGTACCGAGCTGTGCGCCGCTCCGGAGCCAAACGGACGCTGCAGAGGCGGAGGCGACAACAGACAGCTGCAGTTTCAATAAGAGCTGTGCACAGACGTCAGCTAGATTGTTTATATTCAGAATAGCTAACTTATGTCCAACTTGGCTTATCATTTTGGGTTTTCACTTGCTTATGTAATGTCAGTCTACCAATGATTAAATTCTAGCAAGATCAGACAGTGATTATTTGAAGTTCTATAATGTTTGGCTCTTTATTAATAATTCTTTAATGTTTTTTTCTCATATTTTTGACTCTTCAAAGATGTTTCCTGATTGATTAACTGTACCTGAACCACAAAAAAATCAAGTTCTGCCACAGTTAAATTTAAAGTGTAATAAAACTCAATAAAATTAGAAAGTTGAACCCATTCCACACTGCTGATTTAGACATGATTTAGACTTACTCTCCTAAAATTTTCTTTAAATGTTTAATACCGACATGTATTCATTTTCGTAGCAATTACAGCTTATAAACTTTTTTTTTTTTTTTGCAAACAAAGTGGAACTGGAGAGGACCATATAAGCACAGCCAATCATTCAGCTTCTGATCAGAACTAAAATACACAGTGGTCTCATTTTTTTTCCACACAGTGCTGCATTTATCAAAGGCTTTTTGGTGAAAAACACAAAATGTAGTAATTTACAACAAAAAAGTTAGCTACCCCAACATAAATAAAAATGTTTAGTGCCTTAATGTGAGCTAAAGGAACTGCTTTTCTTTTAAAACATAGAAATGAGGCCTTCCTCCAGATGAAATACCCATCTATTTTTTTCCGCTGGGTCGCAGAAGCAGCAGTCTGAGCAGGGAGGCCAGGACTTCTCTTTCCACACACACCTCCTCCAGCTTTTTCAGGAGAATGCTGAGGTGTTCCCAGGCCAGCCTAAAGGTAGTCCCTCTGTGTCCTGAGATTACCCCGGAGCCTTCTTCTAGTGGGACATGCTCAGAACACCTCAGGGCAACCTCAGGTAACTCCTCTGGGCGTGGAGGAACAGCGACTGAGCTCCTCACACTATCTCTAAAGAAGTGCCCAGTCAACCTGCAGAGGAAACTCATTTCGACCACTTGTATCTCTGATCATGTCATTTTTGTCAAAACCATAAACTGATGACCCGGTGAGGGTTTAAACGTGAGAGCTCTGTCTTTCGACTCAGCTCCTCTTCTTCTAGTTTATAATTAAGTATTTGAAAGTATGAAGTCTCTTTTCAAGAACGCATGTATATTATTTGAGTTTTTATCTTTTCAAACATTGCTTCCTGCAAACACAGCTGGAGTTTTGTCTGTGAGATATTCTTGCCCCTCTGAGCCGTCTCTGAGATCTTCTGCACGGTTTTTAAGACACAATCATCCAGACTATTTGGAACATTTCTGCAGCTTTAGCATATCAAGCAAGGTCACTTTGAATTTTCCTTGTGTCCTTTCCTTTGCAGCCTGTAGATGCTTCTTTTTGACGATGTTTATTGGTTCCCGGTGTGGTGTCGAAACAAGCTCCCCATCGAGACGTGCACCCCTCACTAGCTTTTGTGACTGTGCGTGACGTAGCAAGCTTCCGCGCTTCCCGCGGTAAATAGTTTACAATTAATTCGGTTAAGTTTAGGCATAATTCGAAGGCTAAGGTTAGGATTGGGGCTTGGGTGAGGGTTAGCAAAAGTAATATGAAAATAAAAAAATATTAATAATTTTCTAGCACTAACTTTAAACGGGGTTCCCATCTCGACGGGGAGTGCCATCTCGACGTTACACCGGTCCTGGATTTCGACTTGGAGCAGCTCAGAGCAGATTTGAAAGACCAAGAACAACGCACATAATCACATAATAATTCTTAGCCTAACTGAAACTGCCTGCACTTTAATAAGAAGCTGTTATTACCTCCAACAGCGTGAATTACCGCTGACGTGAGAGTGCCGCTGCTGCTGCTGCGCCTCCGCTCTGCAGCTTACACCTCCTCTCTCCTCCCTCCGCCTCCCCTCGCCTCTCCTGCGCCCCAGAGCTCCTTCCTTCACCATAGCGAACCAGCCTGTCAGACCATCCAGGAGCACCATCCACACCTCCTGCACGGGACCCGGTTACGCTAGCCTGACGCTTTTTTTATTTTTTACGCACGCCCTTGAAGGAACTATCGCTGCTACTGTAATTTTTTTCACTCTTATTTCGGAGTCTTTGCGAGCTTTCTTCACCGGTTGTCCTTTGGAGACTTATGGAGAAAATGGCCAGACCTCTCCGCTGAACCCCGCGTTTCTGCCTCCGACCCACGGCGTGCTCAAGTCTTTGCTGGAAAACCCGCTGAAGCTGCCTTTCCACCACGATGACGGTGAGTGCAACGTCCACTGTGTCGCTTTTGACGCTGCTGCTGTGGCGCACCAAACCCGACGCTCGCTCCGTGCAAATTCCCAGCGTAAAACAAACTAAAACACGCGCGTGACAATTCGCGAGGCTAAAACGTAAATGTGACAAAACACGGCGCGCGAAAACAACATTTCAGGAGCTACATTTTTTGATCGTAATCGCATTAGTTCTGGATCAGACGCGATGTTCGTCAGATGACCCGCGCGCGTAAAGCCGAAGAATTCTGGCTAAACGCTATTCCTGCTCATAAAACGCGCTTAGTGCTTGTTTACGTCGCGTTTTTGTGACTTTGAACGTCCGCGGTTTTATTTTTAAACGATAAAAAAACAGTTTGTCGTGATAGTTGTCGTCAATAGGCGGCGCCATTTCGCACTTGCGCTGTTGTTTTGACAGTCTCTGGGAATCTTACAGGTGGTCCGTTCGGAAAACAGATTCAAGCCGGTTTAAACTCGATAAATACGTACTTTTGCGGAATAAACGAGGCAAAACAAGATATTTACGTGTTAGTTATGTTAGTGAGTCGTAACAAGGCTAAAATGTTGCTGAAAATCACAATAGAACAGACCTGCTCTATAATGGATAAAGTGGAATAAATGTTATAATTAAACATCTTTCAGAGCTGATTGGACAGTATTGATTGTTTCTACATAGAAGCCTGTAAACTGAGAGAGTAAAAACAGAAAAGGGGAAATACATCTATTTGTAATAATTGCTGAAAATGTAACTTTATATTGTGTTTTGCCAGATTATAACTCTATTTGTAATACTAAGACATGCTTAGGCTAATTATTAAAACTCTGAAACTTCAGTCTGACCTGTGTAAAATACAAAAGTAATACATTTTATTTCCTGTATTTAATTTTGTTCAATAAAAGGTAATTATTAGGTTTGTAAATGATATAAACTGTTTTGTTAATCAAGATTGAGTGATTTTGACATTTCTTCTGGTTGTTGTTTATAGCTGTGTTCAAATGATAGATTTTACAGATATTTTTGGAAAAGTACAATATGAGTATTATTCATGTGTACGCTGTAAAATCAATCATTAATATGAATATGTATCTTCTAGACAAGTTTTGCTGTAGTTTTGTATTTGTAGGTTTTTTCAGTTGTTGTTGATAAAAGCAAAAAATACTGACATGTATAAAGCCAATTAAGTTCAATATAAATCTGCTTTCACTTAAATAATCCACAAAACAATATTTATGATGATATATTTGAAAGCTGCAGGGAATATTATGCATAATTGACTAGCTGTTTGTCGAACTGATGTGACCAATAATCAATAATGTGTTTTCTAAAGCCGTGGAAAGTTCACAAATAAAAAAAAAACTCATTTCAAGACATTATTTCATGTTATAAATTAAAAACTCTTTTCACCCCATTGGCACATTTTTGTTCTTAAAGTTTTTTTATAACCAGTCAGAAACGTCTTGAAACAAGTTAAATATTCTACATTACATAAGCAATTAAACTTTATTCAGTTAAAAGGACTCAAACTTGGATTAAAATTCAGAATCCAAGTCACGTTAAGCAAGTCTAGAATGCAGTGTATGCATAGAATTAAATGTACATGCTTTCTGGAGGTGAAAAGTCAACGTCCCCATTCAATACAAATATGAAGATAAAGTGTCAAACTCAATATTGATACTGGGCCTCTGATAAAACATACAACAATATGAACTACATGTCCCAGAATGCACTGCAGCAGCACTGACGAGAGGAACCACATGAGGTCAGAAATTATCGTAAGCCTGTAGAAAATGTAAACAAATGGCTTATTAGAATTGCAAATGATTTGATGGACTGACAGTCTGTGCAACATAATATAATATAACGTAACATAATATAATAATGTAATGTGATACAATAAAAATCTGGACAAACAGTAAATGTGTTATATTAGCTTTACCCAGTTATCATATTTGAACAAAACTATTTATTTTAATACGGCCTTGACCAACTCGATTTGACTCCAGCTCCATTTGACTCCTGCTCTAGAACATTCTCATTGCAGATAAATAACTTTATGCCATGATAGATATAAAAATATAGCTGTAATAGTTAATTGTGTGGCCATGCAAGCCTGCTCAGAGCAAAATCACAAAGACATCTAATGTAGAAAAACATGCTTTTATTTAAGTTTGTCCAAATGTTAGTTAACCTTTAAAGTAAATGTTTTCTTTGTCAGAAAGTTCGTACTTCACAGTGATGAGTTAAATCCAGCTCAAAAGCATCACAAAGGCTGACCAGAGAACAGTTTGTATTTGCAAACAGCTGCATTAAACAGAGACAGGAAACCACAAGATAATAGATCTGTGCATGATCAAAATCAAACTGTGAGCTCTTCTATGTCACAACTGCTTTTCTGATAAAACTGTCATAACGTGATTTACCATTTCTTTATTTAATGCATCTGTTTGTTCTCTCAGCGTCCAGCCAAGTCCACTTTCTTATAGCGACTTTTGAGTTACAAAAGTGTACCCAGGCCCTACTTTACTCGATCGTTTGTTTACTTTACAATCCAAGATCTAGAACAGTCGATAAGAAGCTAATTCTGAGTCACATTAAAGCTCCGGCGTCGGATCTGACCCATATTCGTCGATACATTGAGGTGTTGAAATGTCTCTGCGTCATCACTGACCTAAAAACACATCCACACAGTCTAAAGTGAGACGCTCCGCAGACGATCAGGGGAAACACTAAATATATAGAGTTTTTTATTGATTATAAGAATGTGGTAGTTATTATGTTTCTTTAGAGGCAGTTGTTTAGAAAAGCTTTGATAGTTTGGTGGTTTTTGTTCAGTCCAGGGTTAAATCTGGTTCTAACTTTATTAAACAGATGAATACCTGTTTAAATATATAAATTATAGTTTTAAATGAATCAAGAACAACTTGGACTTGAGTCAAACTATTTGCTGTTTTCATGACTCACGACTTTAACTTGATGCTTCACAAACTGTTTGGAGCAATTGGAGACAAACATTGGAGACTTGAAACTAAAAGCAGAAGACGTAGACTTGACTTGAGATTTGCAAATCAATAACTTGGTCCAACCTCAATAACAGGGACTATTCTGAAGTCGTTCAAATCATATCGGACTAGCTTAAATGCTAAGAAAACGACAGCATCAGAGATAAACTGTGCATCTCTATGGTTTAAACTGTGATTTAGTGAAGGTTTATCATGTATTTTTGTTGATAGTAACCTCTGATAAGATCACGCAACAGTTTGAACTACAGGTCCCAGAATGCACTGCAGCGAGAGGAGCTACAGAGGCCAGAATGGATACTAAGCTGTTAGAAATATAAAGACTTATATTGCTGAGAAAGGCAGCAAATTGTCCAAAATGTTCTTGGAATGCAGATTAACCTAATGTAATCATGGTACATTATAAATCTGGACAGTTATATTTAGTTATATTAGCTTTATTTAGTCTGTCATATTTGATTATAAAACTTTTTTCTGACTGATCACTTTGCCCCAGCTCCGTTTGAGTTTGTCTCTCCTGGTCTAGGCCTGGACTATTCAACTTAAGGCCCTGGGGCCAAATCGGCCCTCCAAAGATTTGATCTGGCTCTCAACACATTTTCCCAATTTTACAAAAAGATACTTTCTCTTGATTGCCTGTTTAAACTGGGCGATTATATCTATTTTGGGTCTTATAATTCTGCCTTAGTCTTCTGCTGAGATTTGTTTTAGTACTGATCTTGCCCTTGTTTGATTGTGGTTCAGCTCTGATTTATACGTTTAGAGCATTCAAATAGACTATAGTACCACTATTATTCTTACTGAAACAGATCTAGTGCTGTGGATATTTAGTCNTTTGTGTCACTTCCCCTGCAGCCAGAATACAAAGAGCAGTGGTTCTCAAACTTTTTTCAGTCATGACCCCCTAAATAACAAAATGAGCCATTCGCAACCCCAAACACAAATGTAGGCTACTTGAAAAGCCCAAGTCCCAAACCTAACCCATTTTTGTAACTTGATGCCTAAACTTACCCTTTTTAAGAAAATGTCCCCACGTGGCTGCAACCAAAACTCATGTGTTTTTTACTCTGAAATCTCGTGTAATTGTTATGCTTTTTCATATCGTGCTATAAGGGAAAGTGGGGTGATTAGTGCCACCAACTGTTTCTAAAGAAACCTCACATTATTGAAGACTTAGCTATTTCACTGACCTGACTGCCTGAGAAATAAAGGTGTTGTAAGTAGAAAAATACTTTTTGCCCTCCAAATACAATTTTTATGATCAAGTGTTTTGAATTGTTGTATTTGAACAGTTATAGGCAGGCTTGTAGGCAGGCTTGTAAATATATCACCACATGTGATACGTGTTTGGTAAGTACATTTTGAATCTATCCAGCTTATTTCGTCCCGCCCACTTTTACACACAGAACTCGGAAACGCACGTCGGGTCAGCTCCTCCTCACAGCTACAGCGTTAGCTACCTTCTTGTTTATCCCTTTTAGCTACACTCTTTCACACAATTTGTGCCTTTTTTGTCATCAGCTGTCCGGCAATACACGCTCAAATACATGGATGTTAATCACACAAATAGTGCTGGTGTAATTAACAGTGTTTCAGATGCTCCATAAAGGAGATAAACAAGAAGAAGGTAGCTAACGCTTAGCTGTGCTATCTCGTAAATTAATCTCAATTAGATTCACTGACAGTTAACACAAACCCAGCGACTGAATTCTACAGGTCCTAAGCTTTAAAACAAGGTACAGCATGTGTATATTATCTTTGTGTGATCAATACATTTGATGTTTATTTGTGGCTAATGTCTTTACAGGCTAACCGCAGTCTATCGCAGCGATCCGACCGGCAAACGATTATTTAAACACTTTAACGGCCGTTTTTTAAGTGATCCAGAGAAAATATGCCTTGCTTATTTGTTGGTGCACATGACCATAGCGTATATGTTAAAAATAACCTACCTGAGATATGTTTTGCCGCAAGTTTTCTCAGGTTACGTCAATTAAATGAATCGGGGAGGAGCTGACCGGAAGTGTGTTCCAAGTTCTGTGTGTAACGGTAGAAAAAGTGGGCGGGCGAATAAGATGGATAAAGCTGACATAATGTTAGCTCAAATTTGACAAAATGATGCTTTTTTTTTTTTTTTTTTTTTTTTTTAATATATATATATATATAAAATGGTGGGCCTGGGGTGATTTGTGTCAAAGAGCCTGAGTTAAGTTTTTGCCATTGGCACCCCAATAATGAATAATTGAATTGTTTTTTTATTTTGTGGTAATTGTGACATTTTGTAATAAAACTATCTAAATGGGGTGCACGGTAGCCAAGTGGTTAGAGCTCTGGCTTCCAATAAGGAGGTCGTGGGTTTGACTCCCCGGGTCGGACCATATCATCATTTGCATGTTCTCCCCGTGTCACCGTGGGTTTTTCCGGGTGCTCCGGTTTCCTCCCCACCTCCAAAGACATGCATGTTTAGGTTAATTGGGCATCACTGTAAATTTCCCTTAGTGAGTGAATGAGAGAGTGAATGTTTGTCTGTCTAATTCTGTGACAAGTTGGCCACTGTCCAGGGTGTTCCCCGCCTAAGGCCCAAAGTCACTGGGATAGGCTCCAGTCACCCGCGACCCCTAACGGGATTAAGCGGTAGAAAATGAATGAATGAAAAAATGAATGAACTATCTAAATCTTAATTTTACACCAAACATAGTACAAATAGGAGTTTGGCACTTCTGATATGCTCATGTTGTGCTAGACCTTGTTTATTCTTTAACGTTTATGTAAAATGAGTTAAATCATCTGTTTCTGTGATAAAATTATACAAAGGCACAACTACTAGGGGCAAGTTGTGCCACATGAAAACTTTTTTTCAAATAGCTGTATTTATGAAATACTACATTTCAGATAAAAAAAAAAGAGATTGTTTTCAGAGATGCACCACATTTTGAAATACTGTATGTGTTCATGTTGTAGTTTGAAGAATTACTCTCATGGTCTCACTTTAAAGTCATGCTAAGTAAAAACTGGCACAACTCACTTTACTTTTCCCCATCCACAGCGAAACATAAGTAAGTAAAAAAGGCCATGTTGTTGTCCTCTCTTTTAAAGCCAACACTGAATATATTATTGCTGTAAATTAGCTCTTCTCCTTCAGAACCACACACATCTTTATCTCTCAGTGTAAAAGTGACGTTCATATTGGTGTATCTGAGGATCTGTGTGTGTGACGCGGCTCCACATGTGCACTTGACCTAGTTTCCTCGTCCACAGCGGGTCAAACGGACATGTGCTGGGTCATGTGTTCACACAGACTCACAGCAGGTTGTGGGTTAAACTCCTGCTGCGGTGGAGTGGTTAGCCTGTCTCCTTTAAAGTGCATAAGACAGGTTACGTGACATTTTCCAGATCACATTTAAATTGTGCAGAAATCCTGGTATCTACAGAGAATTACTGTTTTTCTACTGCAAAGACTTGGAAAGACATAAAACTAGAATCAGACCTGGACTCAACTTGGACTTAAGACGTGACCTGGACTTTTTCTCTCTTTGACTTGGACTTGTCTCTCTTTGACTTGGGCCTTGTCTCTCCTTGACTTGAGACTTGACTTGGACTTGACTCCTTTTGACTTAAAGGTTGTATGGAGGATTTTTCAAATCCAACAACTGCTTGTTGTTTTTCAAATGATGCACATGTGTTTCTCCTCCCAGGGCCACGCCCTTCACTGCTCTTGGGCCAATGAGTTACTTAGGAACACTGAGGGTTTGCTTGACAGGTTAACAGGCCAATAGATAACGAGGTACCTCGTTATCTATTGGTCAAAGTTTTACTTGCCTCATCATGTCCAGGGTTCATATATTTTTAGAATTCTTTTTTTGTTCAGCATAAGTACAAGGCTGTTACAAATCTATGCAACTGTTTTTGACCAAAAACATTTTTTGAAAATCCTCCATACAACCTTTAAGACTTAGACTTGTCTCTCTTTGACTTGGACTTGTCTCTCTTTGACTTGGACTTGTCTCTCTTTGACTTGGACTTGTTTCTCTTTGACTTGGACTTGTCTCTCTTTGACTTGGGACTTGTCTTTCTTTGACTCGGACCTGTCTCTCTTTGACTTGGACTTGTTTCTTTTTGACTTGGATATGTGTCTCTTTGACTTGGGACTTGTCTCTCTTTGACTCAGACTTGTCTCTCTTTGACTTGGACTTGTCTTTCTTTGACTCGGACTTGTCTCTCTTTGACTTGAGACTTGACTTGGACTTGACTCCTTTTGACTTAAGACTTAGACTTGTCGCTCTTTGACTTGGACTTGTTTCTTTTTGACTTGGATATGTGTCTCTTTGACTTGGGACTTGTCTCTCTTTGACTCAGACTTGTCTCTCTTGACTTGGACTTGTCTTTCTTTAACTTGGACTTGACTCCTTTTGACTTAAGACTTAGACTTGTCGCTCTTTGACTCAAACTTGTCTCTCTTTGACTTGAACTTGTCTCTCTTTGACTCGGACTTGTCTCTCTTTGACTCGGTCTTGTCTCTCTTTGACTTGGACTTGTCTCTCTTTGACTTGGACTTGTCTCTCTTTGACTTGGACTTGTCTCTCTTTGACTTGGACTTGTCTCTCTTTGACTCAGACTTGTCTCTCTTTGACTTGGACATGTTATTTTAAATTTAGCACAGTGCAGGTGTGAGCAGGTGTTACTCAAACCAAAACTATTGCGTCATGTACATATTTGGGCCTCCGTCTGGTTGCCTGGTAACCGTTGCCTCACATGGTTGTGGGTTAAACTCCTGTGGCAGAGTGGTTAGCAGGTCTCTCATTACTGTACATGACAAATGAATCTGTGTTTAATGACGTCTTTCATTTGTTCCTTCTAAAACAGCACACTAAACACTGTGTCTCAAAGCTAATGCTAACTTGTATTAAAGAGACAAATCAAATGCATCATCTCACTGAAAAAATAAAGTCCCAAAAATGCTCATGGAAATCTTATGCTGCATTCAGACCAGACTGCATTTGAGCGTCTAAATTAAAGTGTATTTTGACACAGAATATTTTTGAAGATGACGCCCCAACAGGCGCCCAAAACACCCCAATGCGCGTCGCAGCTTCAGGGGACAAAGACACTTTTAACATCCCAACACGCTTCTTTGCGTTCCAGCTTGTTTGCAAAGGCTTTGTTTTGATGTGAAAGGAGAACAGCAACATGTCACAGGAGTGAAGTCTCTGATTGGCTGACACCGACTTCTGAAGATGGATTTTCACTACTCCTGCGTTCGCCGCAGCTTCGTACAAAGTTGCAGCCGCCGCAGGTTTGAGCCTGCAAATTCTTAACATTGAAATTGGACGCACAAAAACGCAAATATGATGTCCAGTCTGAGCGCACCATTACATTTAGCGAAGTTTGAAGATGCTCTTTGATGATTGGGAACACAAAGTTACAGAAAGGGGGCAAACCCAAGACACTTTTCATACAATAGAAGTTAAAAAGCCTTTATTAATCTGGGCTGTTTCATTCCTAAAATATTATTTCTTTAAAAGCATGTGCTGATCTATTTCCCACGTGTAGCGGTTCCAAGATGGAGCGTCTACTTCACAAGATGTGGCGTCAGCAAACAAATGTTGACGCACTACATGCAATTTCGCGCCACAAATTAGCTGGACGCCTCAAGCCGCAGGTTTTCATTGACTTAACATGTAAACCGGACACATTGGACACTCCAACGCTGTCTGGTCTGAACGCAGGATTAAGGTTTTAATCTTGCTCGATCTTGTCTTGGACTTGGGGTTTGACATCGAGACCACATTTCATCACACATTAAACACGTTTTTTGCACTAATTTTAAATAAACCACAGTTGGACTTTTTGTTCTTTGTTATAATTTTATTTGTATTTATTTATAATTCTTTTAAACAGTCCTGTTCCCACATGTTAATTTACTCATTTGCAAAGGTGGGACCAAGTATGTCCTTTGATTTTTAAACCTTTCAATCAAATTATCGAATAAATCTTGTTTTCATTTCTGGTTACAAAAAGAATTGAAGAAGACAGACATGTGAAGGTAAAATTAACCCTAACCTTTTTTTTTTTTTTCTTTTTTTTGAGAAGCATCAAGTCGTCTGAATTCATAGAGCTCTAGTTAAGTCAAGTCCCAGTCATAGTCATAGTCATTGTCTATTTTATCAAGTACGAGTCTCAAGTCATTAAAAAAGTGTTAAACTTGCACCAGCTGTCACAGCCCCAGCGCAGTGACCTGTCCCTGGCACAGTTTGCAATAAGCTCTGCAAAATAAGGTCACGTAGACAACACTAGGTTTGGTCTATAGTGTGGTCTTGACTTCTACACTAGCACAGGCATTTAAAAACAAAGAAAAGCCATCTTGGATTCATCTTCCATTTCATAATAGACTTCCTTGTCCCTGACCTACAAGCTACTCACTTTTGCATGTAAGCTGAAAAATGACTTCCTGATAGTGTAGTATTTATTTACTTTACGCAGAGCCCATTGACTTTTACCATTACAACACTGTTTTTTCCAACTGTAAACTGGAGCTTCTTTGGGCCGTGTAAACACCGACTGTTTCCCAGGGGCACATTTCCACTTATTGTTCTGGATTTGCTCTTACAAACACACTGATTCAAAACAGCGAGAGACGGGACAATCGCTAGTAGGTTGCGTTCACAAAACATCAAAATATTGTGAAACTCGTACATAGCCTAGCGTTTGGACATGCTTTTGTATTCTGACGACTTTCAAAACAAAAGACGATACTTTGACTCAGGGTAGGTGCTGATACCAAATATTACATTACAATCACTAAAAAAACATCTTTAAACTCAAATTCAAATCGATAATTGCATTTAATAATGGCTTCAGCTAACTAGATTCATAGGTCTCAAAAAGCAAAATCCTAATGAAATGTAATGTAAACAGAAGTCCGAGTTAGCTTGTTAGCGCCGCTAGCTAGCACTGCTCTTGGACCATTTTTGAGAAGGGTATAGCTGCAGACCGGGAGAACCACGAGAACCTGCAGATTTGAGCTGCAGGTCTGAACCGCAGATCCACACCATGAAGCAAAACGGAATGCGGAAGTGTCATTGTGTGCTTTTAACAAAGTTTATTATGTTTTTTTTTTTAATTAACACATTTAAACAAAGCTATTAAATCTTCTTTTTTTATTTTTTATTAAAATAACAAACACATTTTTTTATTATTATTATTATTTTAACTTTTACCCAAACCCTTTTCCTCAACCTAACCTAATCATCATCCTGAACCCACTCTTCAACATTATGCCCCGAGCTCAAGCACAATGATCCCGGCGGCGTATTGCCGTGGCTCAGAGGCCAGGCACTGGGACTGCCGCGGGTCTCAGCCTCGGACAGAACAGAGGCACGGGACTGCCGCGGCAGCCTCGGACAGAGGCACCCGACTCAAATGCTCCCTTAACTGGGTAGAGTTTGTAAGAGTGTGCTGGAAGGGGCCGGGAGACATCCAGGCTGGTAGCATCGCATTATTGTGAGCCTCTGGCCGGTGGACAGTCCAGACGGGTCCACTCTGGAAGTCCTATCAGCTAGCATTAGCTGGCCAGAGCCATCCAGTCACATTGTGGGAAAAGTTATTAAAATGATTTAAGTTAAAATGTAACAAAATGTATTTATTTTTAACAACTTGATGCACTAAGCACATTCCCTCAGTTAATACATTTCAACAGCAGGTGGCGTTTTCAACAGCTGTGGCGTTATCTCGGCAAAATAAACCGCAGAGAAGAAGAAAGGTGTACATCTGCGGTTCAGATTAACAGCTCAGATCTGCAGGTGTCTCCCAGCCTCCAGCTTTATATTACTGCCATTTTTAGAGTTTTTTTAACCACAGTCGTTCTGTTCTAAAGGCTAAATGAAACACCACAGAGGTAAAACGGGTGTTTGTCTGCATATATGGAATACTTTTATGGTTGAACTTTGGAGAGTTTCCACAAAACCTTTACTCTGCTCTGACTGTTAGCTTTAGCATTAGCCACAAGCAGAAAACATCTGCTGCTGCATATGGCTTCTTGTCTCTGCCCACTTCGTACCTTTTAGCGCAACTACGCATGCGCAGGCCAAAATTACATATTTAAACACATTATTTGTAAGTGTACAATTAATATTATTTATTTATATTGATATTTATGAATGAATCTTGCAAAAGTTTGCCAATAGAAGCCCAAAACGGCACATTTATTTATCGCCATTTTAAGCTAGCAGATAGCAGCCGGAACTAGCTTACATCAGGTTTTTACTGCTTTAAACAGTAATATTCTCATTTATTTTATTGAAGTCTGCAAGGGAATTTTATGTTTAACAGTTTAGTTTCATTTGTGTTTAATTAAAATCTCAATACTAATAAAAAACGTAAAAGAAGTAAAGCTAAAGGTACGAAGTGGGCAATGACACTCTTCATTCGGGACAATACAGGGCGGTATCGGATCAGAGATTTGGTACTTGTTGATACAATACCTGAAAAATGTACGATATCGGACGTTTTGCCAATACCGGTATTTATTTGTTATTATGTGGAGTTTTACCCAAATTTACAATGCACTGCAAAAGATGTAGGCTATTTCTAGATTGGCTAAAATGCATTGAAATCTATATTTTTATCTTCATTTTGGTATTTTTACTTGATGGACAGGTGGATCTGTGTTGAATTGATTTGCGTTCTTCCACATTATCCGTCTGGAACGTCCCCCGCTGAAAGTTTAATGAAATACTTCAAACTGATTGGATGTGCCGTAAGTGTAGTAGAACTCGAGACCAGCCTTTGTGTCGAGAAATTGACTGAATTAAGAAATAACTCAGCTCATTTCTTCCCAGTTTTCTGCAGATTCTGTAGTATTTCCCTCCAGTATGTGACCTGTCTCTGCTCCTCTGACTCGCTCAGAATAACCTGAAGGAAGTGCTGTGATTTTACGGTCGTGACAGGCCTTTAAAGACTCGTTGAAGCTAATTAGAGATGATTTATGACGTGACTTGCCAAAGGGCCAAACTTTCTCTGAACATTCCGTCTCGAGCGCCGACGCGACAGGTGAACGGGAACAGGTCTGAAATGTACAGACACAACGTGAATCATTATAAAATCAGATCTACAACATGTTTGACTCATTTAAATCAGCCACAGTCACACTTTTTGTTCTTTGTTATAAATTTCTCATCATAATTCTTTCATATAGTCAGTTCCCACATTATTTTACTCAAGTCTTCTGGTTTCAAATGTCACAGAGCTCCAAGTCAAGTCCCAAGTCTTAGTTAATTTTATCAAGTCAAGTCCAAAGTCTCAAAATACTCACGTCTGACTTGAGTCGAAGTCCCAACTTGCAAGTCCATCTTCTGACATTTTACACTTTCATTTGCACACTAACCTTGTCATAAACAAAAATTATTTGCATTCAGTCATTTTGTCAAGTTATGTTTTACCCATTTTTACATTTTGTACTTTGTATTTATTTTTATTAGGCCTACTAAACCCTGTAATTATGTTTTAGGTCGGGACTTTTCAACTTTATTTTTCCGAGGGCCAGATTTTTCACACGAGCAGTGGCCTCTGGGTTGGAGGTTCTCTGCACGTCAACACTTTTAAAGGACCTATTCTGAAAAATCTACTAAGTTTTTAACCTTGTTAAACTTCTCTTAGCTTATCCAAAGTTGTATTTGAATTGATTCCTGCATGTTTGAGTAATCTTGCATAATACTGCAGCTGATGACAGAGTGCTCAGAAAATCCCCATCTTCACCTACCACCTGCCTCTGCCCACTTGTCTGTATTTAGTCAAAAATTAGGACTCAGAGTTAAACATTTAAGGTTCAAAATTGTCATGTAGACACTTTCCAAATACAAAAATTGTAATTATAAATCGGGGTGCACGGTAGCCAAGTGGTTAGAGCTCTGGCTTCCCAATAAGGAGGTCGTGGGTTCGACTCCCGGTCGGACCATATCAACATCTCACGATCTCTCTGGGTGGAGTTTGCATGTTCTCCCCGTGTCACCGTGGTTTTCTCCGGTTTCCTCCCACCTCCAAAAACATGTATGTTTAGGTTAATTGGGCATCACTGTAAATTTCCCTTTGTGAGTGAATGAGAGAGTGAATGTTTGTCTGTCTAACCCTGCGGCAAGTTGGCCACTGTCCAGGGTGTCCCCACCTAAGGCCCAAAGTCACTGGGATAGCTCCAGTCACCCGCGACCCCTAACGGATTAAGCGTAGAAAATGAATGAATAATTTATAAATCTGTGCCTTTTTAAAATTACATTTTACAATGAAGAGGCGGGGCTTATTAGTCCAGAAAATATTAAACATAATATACAGAAAAATCACAATAGTCTCCTTTAACACAACTTGGGCTCACACAATGTATCCTTATCATTTTCTACGCTTGTTCCCGTTAGGGGTTGTGTGTGACTGGAGCCTATCCCAGTGACTTCTGCCTTAACAACATATTCCCAACATTAACTTTTTTTTTGAACATTGCAAAATACCTTTTGCTACTAGTGCTAAAATAAAAAAGACTGTCCCATTATTGCACATTGCCATTTGAATGCAGGACAGGAACCAATGAGAGCAAGTGTAGATAGGCTAAATTAGACAGAATCAAATCAGGTCTGAACAAATACAAACCTCAAATTATACCAGTAACGGATAGTGACGTTGACCGATAATCCCTGACTCAAAAAGGGTTAAAAACATTGGATTAAATATGTAGTTCTAGATAATAAGACTATTGATGGTTTCACCCAAACATGGCTCCAAACTGGGAACATGTTTCAAATTTAGCAAAAGCAGATTTAGTGTATTTTTTAAGTTATGGATAGATGCTGTTTACTCTTTGTACATCAAAAAATTCAAAAGTCAAATGTAGTTTATCTTAAATAAAACATTATTTCAACCTTTTATAACAAAATCTATTCAGCATTATTGTTATTGATAATCTTGGTTTAAGAGAGAATTGCAATTTATTTTTTTAAGCCTATTATTATTTAAACCAAACAGTAGAAACGCAGCTGCACTCGCTTGTCTGTGTGGCTGTTAGGTATCTGCATGAATTTCCCTCTGTCCCACCGTCCCTGAAGCGCACGCGCACTCCCTGAGCCTTGTGCTGTTCCTACCACAGCCCTGAACGCCTCACCGGGCCCCAAACCACGCCCCTGGCCCCGCCCCCAGCCTCCCTTTGACGTCACGCTCCCGTCTCTGCACATGTACCGAGCTGTGCGCCGCTCCGGAGCCAAACGGACGCTGCAGAGGCGGAGGCGACAACCAACAGCTGCAGTTTCAATTAGATCTCTGCACAGACGTCAGCTGTTTATAGTCAAAATAGCTAACTGTATGATTGTGCTTTTACTGTTTAAAATTCAGGTTTTCACTAATTATGTAATGTTACTCTAACATGAATAAATTCTTGCAAGATCAGATGGTCATTTGAAGTTTTTTGTGATAATGTGGGGCTCTACAGATGCTTTTTTCCTCACTTTTTTGTCTCTTTAAAGATGCTTTTTTGTTAAATAACTGTATCTGAAATAGTTCACAATTAAGTTTAAAGTGACACCATGTAACTTTTTGGAGGTGTTGGTTCACAAACCAATGGTCCCAAAGCCAATATCAAGCATTTTACTGTGTACTTTGTGATGCTTGGCCTGAATAGGATAATTGTTGCTCAACATTTTCTAAATTTTACTGTTTTACTATGACCACTTCCAAATGGCCCAGATCGACCTTCCATTTAGTCTGTGCTTCAACATTCGGCCCTTGACGGAAAAAAGTTTAGACACCCCTGGTTTAGTTCCTAGAACCAGCACAAAGCAGGGACTAAAACAACCTGGTCCCAGAGAAACAGGGCTAGTAGTAACAGTAAGTAGGCTAATCTTTATTTGTATGGCACCTTTCACAGACACAGAGTCACAAAGCACGAGTCACAGTGAGATGGTTAAACCCCTCTCTCCACTCAGTGACAGTAAACTGCCCTGGGTCAGCTCAGCAGAGGTGATTCACCTAAACACCTGGCGCCTCAACCTCCGACTATCACCAGGTTGTCCCTAACCTGCATGTTATTGGTTGGTGGGGAAACCTGAGTGCAGGGAGAAAGGGAGAAACATGCAAACCACACATAGGCTCTAGCTGTGAGGTAGTCAAACCTGATACCTTCTTGCTGTGAAGCAAGAGCGCTATCCACTCTGCCACCTTGCCAAACAGTAGAGTCGAGAGTCAAGTACAGTCGAGTAAAGTAGAGAAGGGCCAAGAAGGTCTAGTGGAAACACCCCAATAGTCCAATGTGTCCTGAGTCCTCCCCAGGGGTCAGGCATCTAAAACAGATGCCTGAGCTGACTCCTCTCAATGTAGAGAAGCAGCGGCTCTACTCTGAGTTTCTCCTGTGTCACTGAGCTCCTCGCCCTATCTCTAAGAGAGCGTCCAGCCACCGTACAGAGGTGCTGGACATTGGGCTATTTCGACCACTTGTATCTCTGATCTTGTTATTTTGGTCAAAACCAAAGCGACCAGGTGAGGGTTTGAATGTACAATAACATAACTGAGGCTCTGCCTTCGACTCTTTTTAAATAACACATATTAGCCTATTTGAGTTTTTATCTGTTCAAACATTGCTTCCTGGTCACAAACACAGCCGGAGTTTTGTCTGTGAGACAATATTCTTGCCTCTCTGAGATCTTCTGCATTATTTTTAAAACACAATTATCCAGACTATTTGGAACATTTCTGCAGCTTTAGCATATCAAGCAAGGTCACTTTCGAAATTTTCTCTGTGTCCTTTCCTTTGCAGCCTGTAGATGCTTCTGTTTTATTGGTTCCGGGTCCAGGATTCCAACTTGGAGCAGCTCAGAAGCAGATTTGAAAGACAAGAACAACCCACATAATTACATCACATTCTTTCAATAATTCTTTAGCCTAACTGAAACTGCCTGCACTTTAATAGAGCTGTATTACCTCCCAAACAGCTGACGTGAGAGTGCCGCTGCTGCTGCGCCTCCGCTCTGCAGCTTCACAACCTCCTCTCTCCTCCCTCCGCCTCCCCTCGCCTCTCCTGCGCCCCAGAGCTCCTTCCTTCACCCATAGCGAACCAGCCTGTCAGACCATCCAGGAGCACCATCCACACCTCCTGCACGGGACCCCGGTTACGCTTAGCCGACGCTTTTTTATTTTTTACGCACGCCCTTGAAGGAACTATCGCTACTATTGTATTTTTTCACTCTTATTTCGGAGTCTTTGCGAGCTTTCTTCACCGGTTGTCCTTGGAGACTTATGGAGAAAATGGCCAGACCTCTCCCGCTGAACCCCGCGTTTCTGCCTCCGACCCACGGCGTGCTCAAGTCTTTACTGGAAAACCCGCTGAAGCTGCCTTTCCACCACGATGACGGTGAGTGCAACGTCCACTGTGTCGCTTTTGACGCTGCTGCTGTGGCGCACCAAACCCGACGCTCGCTCCGTGCAAATTCCCAGCGTAAAACAAACTAAAACACCGCGCGTGACAATTCGCGAGGCTAAAACGTAAATCAGACAAAACACGGCGCGCGAAAACAACATTTCAGGAGCTACATTTTTTGATCGTAATCGCATTAGTTCTGGATCAGACGCGATGTTCGTCAGATGACCCGCGCGCGTAAACCGAAGAATTCTGGCTAAACGCTATTCCTGCTCATAAAAACGCGCTTAGTGCTTGTTTTACGTCGCGTTTTGTGACTTTGAACGTCCGCGGATTTTATTTTTAACGATAAAAAAACAGTTTGTCGTGATAGTTTGTCGTCAATAGGCGGCGCCATTTCGCACTTGCGCTGTTGTTTTGACAGTCTCTGGGAATCTTACAGGTGGTCCGTTCGGAAAACAGATTCAAGCCGGTTTAAACTCGATAAATACGTACAATTCTGCGAAATAAACGAGGCAAAACAAGTTATTTACGTGTTAGTTATGTTAGTGAGTCGTAACAAGGCTAAAATGTTGCTGAAAATCACAATAGAACAGACCTGCTCTATAATGGATAAAGTGGAATAAATGTTATAATTAAACATCTTTCAGAGCTGATTGGACAGTATTGATTGTTTCTACATAGAAGCCTGTAAACTGAGAGAGTAAAAACAGAAAAGGGGAAATACATCTATTTGTAATAATTGCTGAAAATGTAACTTTATATATTGTGTTTTGCCAGATTATAACTCTATTTGTAACACTAAGACATGCTTAGGCTAATTATTAAAACTCTGAAACTTCATTCTGACCTGTGTAAAATACAAAAGTAATACATTTTATTTCCTGTATTTAATTTTGTTCAATAAAAGGTAATTATTAGGTTTTTAAATGATATAAACTGTTTTACTGTTATCAAGATTGAGTGATTTTGACATTTCTTCTGGTTGTTGTTTATAGCTGTGTTCAAATGATAGATTTTATCAGATATTTTTGGAAAAGTACAATATGAGTATTATTCATGTGTACGCTGTAAAATCAATCATTAATATGAATATGTATCTTCTAGACAAGTTTTGCTGTAGTTTTGTATTTGTAGGTTTTTTCAGTTGTTGTTGATAAAAGCAAAAAATACTGACATGTATAAAGCCAATTAAGTTCAATATAAATCTGCTTTCACTTAAATAATCCACAAAACAATATTTATGATGATATATTTGAAAGCTGCAGGAATATTATGCATAATTGACTAGCTGTTTGTCGAACTGATGTGACCAATAATCAATAATGTGTTTTCTAAAGCCGTGGAAAGTTCACAAATAAAAAAAAACTCATTTCAAACATATTTCATGTATAAATTAAAAACTCTTTTCACCCATTGGCACATTTTTGTTCTTATTGTTTTTTTTATAACCAGTCAGAAAGTCTGAAACAAGTTAAATATTCTACATTACATAAGCAATTAAACTTTATTAGTTAAAGGACTCAAACTTGGATTAAAATTCAGAATCCAAGTCACGTTAAGCAAGTCTAGGTGAATGTTTTTGCAGTGTATGCATAGATTAAGTACATATGTATTAAATATAAATAAGATGCTTCTGGAGGTGAAAAGTCAACTCCCCATTCAATACAAATATGAAGATAAAGTGTCAAACTCAATATGATACTGGGCCTCTGATAAAAGCACACAACAATATGAACTACATGTCCCAGAATGCACTGCAGCAGCACTGAGAGAGGAACCACATGAGGCAGAAACACAAAATTAGCTCAGAATTTGAAAAATAAGACAGTAGAAATGTAAAGGCTTATTTTGCTGGATGTGACAGTCTGTGCAACATAATATAATATAACGTAACATAACAGAATGTAATGTGATACAATAAAAATCTGGACAAACAGTAAATGTGTTATATTAGCTTTAACCCAGTTACATATTTGAACAAAAACTATTTTTAAATACGGCCCTTGACCAACTCGATTTGACTCCAGCTCCATTTTGAGTTTAACTCCTGCTTAGAACATTCTCATTGCAGATAAATAACTTTATGCCATGATAGATATAAAAATATAGCTGTAATAGTTAATTGTGTGGCCATGCAAGCCTGCTCAGAGCAAAATCACAAAGACATCTAATGTAGAAAAACATGCTTTTATTTAAGTTTGTCCAAATGTTAGTTAACCTTTAAAGTAAATGTTTTCTTTGTCAGAAAGTTCGTACTTCAGTCACAGTGATGAGTTAAATCCAGCTCAAAAGCATCACAAAGGCCTGACCAGAGAACAGTTTGTATTTGTGCAAACAGCTGCATTAAACAGAGAACAGGAAACCACAAGATAATAGATCTGTGCATGATCAAAATCAAACTGTGAGCTCTTCTATGTCACAACTGCTTTTCTGATAAAACTGTCATAACGTGATTTACCATTTCTTTATTTAATGCATCTGTTTGTTCTCTCAGCGTCCAGCCAAGTCCACTTTCTTATAGCGACTTTTGAGTTACAAAAGTGTACCCAGGCCCTACTTTACTCGATCGTTTGTTTACTTTACAATCCAAGATCTAGAACAGTCGATAAGAAGCTAATTCTGAGTCACATTAAAGCTCCGGCGTCGGATCTGACCCATATTCGTCGATACATTGAGGTGTTGAAATGTCTCTGCGTCATCACTGACCTAAAAACACATCCACACCAGTCTAAAGTGAGACGCTCCGCAGACGATCAGGGGAAACACTAAATATATAGAGTTTTTTATTGATTATATGCAGAATGTGGTAGTTATTATGTTTCTTTAGAGGCAGTTGTTTAGAAAAGCTTTGATAGTTTGGTGGTTTTTGTTCAGTCCAGGGTTAAATCTGGTTCTAACTTTATTAAAACAGATGAATACCTGTTTAAATATATAAATTATAGTTTTAAATGAATCAAGAACAACTTGGACTTGAGTCAAACTATTTGCTGTTTTCATGACTCACGACTTTAACTTGATGCTTCACAAACTGTTTGGAGCAATTGGAGACAAACATTGGAGACTTGAAACTAAAAGCAGAGACTAGACTTGACTTGAGATTTGCAAATCAATAACTTGGTCCAACCTCAATAACAGGGACTATTCTGAAGTCGTTCAAATCATATCGGACTAGCTTAAATGCTAAGAAAACGACAGCATCAGAGATAAACTGTGCATCTCTATGGTTTAAACTGTGATTTAGTGAAGGTTTATCATGTATTTTTTGTTGATAGTAACCTCTGATAAGATCACGCAACAGTTTGAACTACAGGTCCCAGAATGCACTGCAGCGAGAGGAGCTACAGAGGCCAGAATGGATACTAAGCTGTTAGAAATATAAAGACTTATATTGCTGAGAAAGGCAGCAAATTGTCCAAAATGTTCTTGGAATGCAGATTAACCTAATGTAATCATGGTACATTATAAATCTGGACAGTTATATTTAGTTATATTAGCTTTATTTAGTCTGTCATATTTGATTATAAAACTTTTTTTCTGACTGATCACTTTGCCCCAGCTCCGTTTGAGTTTGTCTCTCCTGGTCTAGGCCTGGACTATTCAACTTAAGGCCCTGGGGCCAAATCGGCCCTCCAAAGATTTGATCTGGCTCTCAACACATTTTCCCAATTTTACAAAAAGATACTTTCTCTTGATTGCCTGTTTAAACTGGGCGATTATATCTATTTTGGGTCTTATAATTCTGCCTTAGTCTTCTGCTGAGATTTGTTTTAGTACTGATCTTGCCCTTGTTTGATTGTGGTTCAGCTCTGATTTATACGTTTAGAGCATTCAAATAGACTATAGTACCACTATTATTCTTACTGAAACAGATCTAGTGCTGTGGATATTTAGTCTAACCCTACATTTTGTCAAAAGTGGTGACGCTTTGTGCAACTATGGCCCACAGCCATGGTCTTCAGGAAAATCTGGCCCTTGAGAAAAAATTGTTGAAAAGCCCTGGTCTAGGCCAATGCTCAAACAAAAGGATGGAATGAAGTAATTTCTAAAAATGTTTATAAATAATGCTTTTTATAAGAACAGAAAGATCTGCAGGCACAGATCAGTCTAAAGCTGCAGCTGAAGTGAGTTTGACACAAAACAGAGAAGAGTGTAAAATAATGTCTTGCCTTATCATTTGCTTCTGCTAATTAGTGACTGTGCATTTGGAAACAGTGCAGGAGAATATGTGCAATAAAACTGCTGTAGTTTTAACCATTTTTGTGCAATTCAGGGCATATGGATTCTAATGTATGTCTTATTGTTAATTGTGTTCACTACTGTTGTCTCACTCATAGCCCTGTAGTTACCCAGAGAAATTCTTGGTCCACTAAAGACATGTACCTGAGTCGAACGATTAATCGCTCTGAAGCTAAGAAGTATCATTTATTTGACTTTCATTTGTGCTCAAAGACGTGAAAAGTATGAAGAATGATATAAATTTTGATCGACAAACCCACAGTTCTCATCCAGTCCTGTTTTTCCCTCCAAAACTCTTCACACTTTCCATGACTTTCCTCGTACATTCTCCTCTTGTGAAAGTCTAAAAATAGCCGGTGGCATTTGCAGTCGCCGTGGCAGCTGCAGACGAGGTTTGTCGGTTCTATTCCCCGGACGCTCTTTAGCACAGCTGAGCTCATTCATAGAAACAAGTCCTGGACGTAAACAAAAGCCTCTCAGCCAAAGCCACGCCTCCGCACGCAAAGAATCATGGGAAATATAAGTGTAATGTAAATGCTAATATGTATGTGAACATTAATGCTGCAACTAAAATTAGACAACATGTGACTTGTCAAACATGAAATATTAATAATCATAGCTGTTTTATGTTAAAGTCTATGGCACTATTAAGTAAAAATATCAACAATTTGCCTAATCTAAGCAATAAATTGACTTTAATGTAGTGGGATATAGTAAATATATTCAAGTAGCTTTATGTCATCTTTAAACCCAGTTCTTTATTGATTAGTGGAAGCAAGAACTGTTGTATTTACTCCAAAAACTGGCATCTGATAACATTTTTAAAGATTGCTATTGCTATGACTCTGCAATGATTAAATAGTGAAACTACTAAACACAAAATCAACTTTTTCACTGTCAGACTGTGTATATCTGATAAAAATTGAATTATCTACTGTTTCCAGGCCTTTTGGGACATTTTTGTGTCCAACCTACTCAAATTCTAGTCATGTGAGCTGTCAGTGCATTGTTATTTTTACGCCGGCATCACATCGAGCTAATGCCACAGTCGAGCCGCTCAGGTGGGGTCAGAAAAACTCCTCCTTTTAACACCGCTGCTGTGGAGAGTTGGAAAGTGGTCACCTTCTGTATAATGACATCACAATCATACATAAAAGCATACATATGTCTGCGATGTTAATAAAAAAGAATCTGACGTGCAAGAAAGAAGCTCGACCTGTGCACAGCCTCAGAGCTGTGAACTTCTCCACACGTCAGGATCGCTCCAACACAAAACTCACATCACTCACAAGCTCACTGTCCATATTTGGTGCTGTCAAAGTCTGTTCACACCCACCTGGACCTCCCACTTTTGAGATGCAGCTGTGGGCGGAGTTCTTACCGCGTGTTTAGCATTACTTTTATAAAGTGATGATCTTTTTTAAATAAAAAAAGTTTGAATTTTTGCCCCAAAGTCTTAAATTTAGTGTTGAAGGTCTTCAAAATGTTTGCAGCAATTTTTAATGAAGCGATTTCTGTCAGAGTTTTCAATCCATTTTACACTGCTGCAACTTTTTTTTTTTTTTTTTTTTTTTTTACAAACTGGAAAATGTCCCTCTCTTATTACAAATCTTTTAAATGGTTGAAAAACAAGATGTATTCAATAATTTGATATAAACACTTGAAAAAATTCAAAACTAAAATCAGAAGACTTGGACTGGACTCGGACTGACCTGGGACTTTACTTGGACTTGAGACCAAAGACTTGAGACTTGCAAAACATTGACTTGGTCCCATGTCCGTTCTGTAGTGTCAGAAATATGTTTTAATAAATGCTGTTTTGGTCTTTACTTATTTAAAATCTCCATTGGTTTAACGTCAGGCCAACTAAGAATTCAACTGATGTGGGATGTAATGTGCTTGAGCTCTATTGCATTCATTAAAATTATTAAGATTTAGATTACACGTGCCTGTTGACTGAAAGCTAAGTGTATATTTTTGTGTTTCATCAGGTTTTGGGAAGGAGAAAGAGAAGGAGAAGAAGCTGGAGGATGAGAGCAGCGTCAGCCACCCTCAGTCCGCCTTCCTGGGGCCGACTCTGTGGGACAAAACGCTGCCCTACGACGGAGACAACTTCCAGCTGGAGTACATGGACCTGGAGGAGTTCCTGTCGGAGAACGGCATTCCCGCAAACACGGCCCAGAGCGAGCAGACCGCCCCGGCGCCGCAGCAACAGCAGGCTCCGCCCCCCGCGCCCCCCCACACCCCGCTGACCCCCCACGCCCCGCACACGCCCTCTGTGGTGGACCTGAGCAGCCGCGCCACCACCTCAGTGCACATGGGAGCGCAGGCCTGCATCCACAGCCCGCCGCCAGGTAAGAGCAGACTCCCACCGCTGTGTTTGACTGTGAAGGTGGATTATAGCTGTGTTATACTGGTTTGGAGTTGTTCTGATAGTGTCTATATCAGAGCCCTGTACTATGAAGCTAGATTTGGGGTTTAGCGAGGTAAGTTCTGGGTTAAACCTGGTCTAGCGGTCCTACGAAACTGGATCTCTTCCTATCAGAGCAGATCTCTATGGCAACAAACTCATAACCTGCTCCGGACCAGATTAAGTTCCCAACAGTGCTCTCTTAAGTATTCATGTTGTAAAGAATAAATATGATTTAAATGTTTGTGGACTATATGTGATAATTAAAATTCCTCTCAGTCTTATACATGTCCCTTTAATATTGGAAGATGCATAATCAACATACTAAACAAAACAAATATGAACTACCTCAAGTTCTGCATCTTTAGTGTTTGTGAGAGAGAAAAATGTCATCTCTGCCAAGGTTTTGCTCCCCCTAACCTGTTTTTGCACATGAGCAAATGCTTGATAAATCAGGCCCTAAGTTGTCGATCTATTAATGTTTGGTGATATCTGCACATTTTGTGCTGTAGGACATTTAAATTAACTCTGTAGTGTAACTTCTGTGTATGTGATTGGTCTTAAGCACAGACTCCACTTGAAGCTGCAGCACTTGATTTAGATTTTTATACTCGTATATTTCGCTTCATGATTGTTTCCTCATGTTTGAATCAATCAATTGTTCTGATTGGTCAGTTTGCGTTAACCCACCTCTGCTTTGTAACACGACTTCACTGAGAAAATCCAGAGTTAAAACAGATCCAGTTGTGAACTCGTTTCGTAGGACAGTTTATCCAGAGGCTCATGTCTGGGTTAGTCCACCCGGGGAAGAGAAACTTATCCAGGATAAGTTCAGAGACATTCGTAGTACAGGGCTCTGGTTTGCCTAAACTTTTATCTTCAGCAGGGCCAAAGTGAGGACATTTTTTAATGCTTTTGCAGTGTGCTAAGGTCCAAAACCAATTACAGTTACATCTAAAAGGCTTATTTGTGACAAGCTAATAGGCCTGTTGGCACCCCCACTTATAGCTTTATTACATTTTATACATTTTCCTGACTATGGTTTTGTATATAAGCACTATCAAAATAAACACAATGAACCTAAATGGTTTTGTAACTTCAAGTATATATTCTTTGCTGTGGGGGTCACATGGTTATTTTGAGGTCCCGGGCTGAAAATATTGTAGAAATGTTAATTTAGCAGCATAGTTTTTGTTTTCTCACTGTGATAAACTCTTGTAGTTACTGACAACAGAGCTGGTTAGTGTTGCTGCTACGGCTTGTGTCAGTGAGCTGCAGCTTTCTGGTTTCCCCGTGTTGATGAACAAATAATACTGCTATAGCACATTTCTCGCTTTACAGAAAAAATGATCTTGAACCTCTTCAGATGGGTCATTTAGAGTAAAAGCTTTGCCTGTTGTGTCTGACTTTAAAACCTGATTTGAATACGGTGATCTCTCATGCAAACTCTGTCAACACCAGACGCAAACACGAGATTGACTTTAGTCTGAGGAAAATCTCCCGCTTTGAAAGGCAAAACCTAAAAGTTACCTGAGTCTTTCTGAACGCCACACCTGCTCCTCCTTCACCTCCCGCTGCGTTTTAAGTGCAAAGCCAAGGGTCGTAATTCCCAGTCCAATCATCCACTTTGGTAATTATTATGTTGTTAAAACTACCGGAGTCGATCTGAGGACAAGGTTAGATCAGCTCTGTTACACAATATTAATAGTTTGGACAAATTATTCAAAGTAGCAGACAAAGTAGACTCACACCCAAATGTGCAGAGCTAGTTTAAGTGATTCAGTTTTTCCAGAAGGCGTTTTTAAATATCAGACAGAATGATTAAACCCGGGATTCATCAGTCACTACATGTAAGCTCTCCTCTTTATAAATCTGTCTAGACTGTTATGAATATTGTAGAAACTGAAAGACACTTAACTCACATTGCCCAGTATAGAATTTGTGTGTGCATGATTTAGGAATATTCATGGTAACCCAAATAACCTATTAACCGTGACTAATGGCTTAACCAAGTGTGAGCTCTTTGACCGGTTAACTGAACATAATACACATTTACTCCAGCAGAGGGCGCTGCCCCTGAACAGCTCTGGTGTCTGTGTGAGCGGGAAAAAAAAAAGATCACTAAAACTACGAAAACATTGTTTGAACATTGCAAACCTGCAACACTGCAGTGTTTATGGACAAACATGCTTGTGTGGCCATACCTGTTTGTCAAAGCCTGATCCTGTCAGATCTCAGAAGCTAAGCACAGAAGAGCCTGGTTAGTACTTGGATGGGAGACCGCTCGAACACAGGCAAGTAGAAGCGGTTGTGTCCTTGGGCAAGACACTTAACCCACATGCCTCAGTGTCTGCGTTCACTGGGTGAGTGGATCCCTGACTGTAAAGTGCTTTGAGTGCCTTGTAAGGTGGGGAAAATAGCGACCATTTACCATATCAATCATGCAGGATTTATTCACTTAGATTTTATGTTTGTGATAAAACAGACTGGATTATTCAACTTTTGTCTAAAACAATATCAATGTTTAACTTGGGATGCACGATCCGGATATTGGTGCCAATCCAGCCAATCCAGGAAATTTTGCTGGATCGGGTATCGGCTCTTGATGTCGGTTCAGCCGATGTTCTACTTGTGGCTTTAATTGACATAATGAGACTAATTTACTGACTGGTGTTGATCTAGAACGTCTCATAATGTTTGATATTTTATTCAGATTAAGTTGTTTAGTTGTGACTTTCACTATAAATATCAGTTACAAAACACAATATAATCAAATCTCTTATGTTTTGAAATGGAAAAAGAAGCTATTTCAGTGGTTACACTAGTATCGATGCATGCCTACTTCAACTTATACAAGTTAATGTTAGCAGCAACTTTAAAACAAGACTCCTTATTTTTGAGTGATTTTATTAAATACAGTGCATTAAAACAGTGTTTATAGAGGCTTTTATTCAGTCGTGTTGTGTCACAGCTGTGTGTCCACTTATAACACGTCCAGTGAAAATAACAATAAAAAGTACGTGTTAACGTAATTGGTTAATCGATTATTGACCCTGAAGGGGTTGGAGCAAAATGGCGGCCTCACTTTGTCAGTCTGCCCAGGGCCACAGCTTTTTTTTGTTTTTTTTAATAACTTTAATTTTGTGTTATTAATTTCCTACAATCAAAGATAAATTATAGCAGTTTAACCTTATTAAGAATTAAAGGAAGCTTATGTTTAAATCTATTTTTATATTTTTAAAGTGTTTTTCTTATAATTGCCTTCCCTCATCATCATCAGTCTCATGTAAAAGCACTGATTAATAATTGTATTTGCAACATGTAGGTTTATATTTTTCCAGTAGCACACATACTGGACCCAGCACTGCTAGGACAATGAACCTTGGGCAAACTCTGCATCACCGTAACTGTAAGAGTTTGTTTGTTTCAGCCATTTTTTCACCAAATACAGTGCTTTAATGGGCTGGGATGCACCGGCACTCACTTTCCACCACTGTCCAAAAATATCGCTGTTTGACCACCACAGCACTTCCTCCTGAGGTCGTTTCTGCTTTGTTCTCCTCGTGATTTAAACCGGCACTTCGTTCTGCCCACTCAAAGCACGCTCACATAGTTTATGACTGAATAAATCCTCTTCACACACAAGCAGGTGCTGGATTCTCATCTCTGATTGGCCAGTGACTTCTTAACATATTCAAAACACTTATCCTGGTCCGAAGCAGGTCATGAGTCCACAACCTGCTTCTATACCAAAGTTATAATCGTGAACTAACCTCACTAAACCCCAGTTCAACAGTTTCATCTGAACCTAAACCAGCCTGAACTAACACAAAACGAAACAAGACTACAATAATAATCTGCTTTGAACCGGCAGAGTTGGACCTTCGACCTCAAACACGAGCTAATGATGACAGGTCTCTCCAGGGCTCAGTGTCAGATAAAACTAAAAATAGAGAGAAGAGAGAAAGAGAGAAGAAGAGAGAAAGAGAGAGAGAAAGAAAGAGAGGAGAAAGAGGGAGAGAGAAAAAAGAAAAGAGAGTAGAAAGAGAAGAGAGAAAAGAAAGAGAGAGAAAGAAGAGAAAAGGAAAAGAGAAGAAAAAGAGAAGAGAGAGAGAAAAGAGAAAGAAAGACGGAGAGAGAAGAAAGAGGAGAAAGAAGAGAGAGAAGAGCGAGAAAAGAGAGGGAGAGAAGAGAGACAGAAGAGGAGAACGTAAGAAAAAGAGAGAGAGAAAGAGAGAGAGAGAAAAGAAAGAGAAGATGGGAAGAGAGAGAGGAGAGAGAAGAGCGAGAAAGAAAAGAAAGAAAGAGAGAGAAGAAGAGAGAGAAAGAAAAAGAAAGAGAGAGAAAAAAGAAGAAGAGGAGAGAGAAAGAGAGAGAGAGAAAGAAAAGAAAAAAAAGAAGAGAGGAGGAAGAGAAAGAGAGAGGAAAGAAAGAGAAGACAGAGAGAGAAAAGAGAAAGATGAGAGAGAGAAGACAGAGAGAGGGAGAACGAGAAGGAGAAAGAGAGGAGAGAGAAAGGAGAGGGAAGAAAAAAAGAAAGAAGAGAGAGAAGAAAGGGAGAGAAGAGGATAGAAAGATAAAGAGAAGAAAAAAGAGAAGGCAGAGAGAGATAAAAAAAAGTCAAACATTATAGCCAGTAAATCAGTCTCATTATGTCCAATTAAAGGCACAACAAGGATATCGGCTGAACCGATATCATGGAGCCGATACTCGACCCAGATGTTCGATCCTAGTATCGGATCGGTGCATCTCTACTTTTTTTTTGTGTCAATTTCTTCATAATTTGCAACTAACTAAGTCAAAATGAAAAACGTGACAATAGTCTTAGGATTAGGCTTTTACTGACTCTCATGTGGTTTTTACCACTCACTGCTGACACTTTAACACAGTGATGTCACCTGCATAACCTCTAGAGTTAAAGAACACATTTATGACTGATAACAGGCTGGTTGTGAAGTGTGTTTGCTGCTGCTTTCCTCACCTCTGCTTCTGCTTCTCCTGCGTCACATGTCCCCCGCCCACGTGCACGCGCCCGGCTGTGTGCACGTGAAGCGGGAGTGTGCACGTGAACCCCGGGAGTGCACGTGAAGCGGGAGAGTGCACGTGAGCGGAGGGAACACTGAGCTCTCTCTCCCTCTCTCTCTCCACATGTGCACCAGCAGCAGCAGCAGTAGAGGGACAAACACACATCCAGCTCCTGAACATGAACCAGGGGCAGGTCCCGCGCACACACGCCCGACGTCACGCACTCTTCTGGGGCTGCGTGAGCGAGTGAGTTAGAGAGAGAGAAGAAAGAAAGAATGAGAGAAAGAAAAAGAGGAGAGAGAGAAGGAGAAGAGAGAGAAGGAGAAAGAGAGAGGCAGATAAAGGAGGAGGAGAAAAAGAAGAGAGAGAAAGAGAGAGAGGGATAGAACAGTCAGAGAAAGGAGTGAGAGAGAAGAAAGAGAGAGAAAGATAAAAAGACACGGAGAGAGCGAAGAGAGAAAGGGATGTGAAGGAGAGAAAGAAAGAATGAAACAGAGGGAGAAGAAAGAGAGAGAGAAAGAGACAGAAAAGAGAGAAAGAGAGAGGCAGATAGAGAGAGAAAGAGAGAGAAAAAAGAAGAGAGAAAGAGAGCGAGAAAGAAAAGAGAGAGAGAAGGAGAAAGAAAAAGAAGAGCGAGAAAGAAAAAGAGGAACAGAGAGGAAGAGAGAGAGAAGAGGGAGGGAGAGAGGAAGGGAGAAAGAGAGAAAAAGAGAGAGATAGAGAGTGAAAGGGATGAGAAGGAGAGAAAGAAAGAATGAAACAGAAGGAGAGAGAGAGAGAAGAAAGAGAGACAGATGGAGAGAAAGAGAATGCAACAGAGAGAGAGAGAGAGAGAAACGTGAGAGAGGGACAGAGAGAGAAGAGGGAAAAACAAATAAGAGAAAAGAGAGACAGAGAGAGAAACAGATAACTCACATGAGATTAATCAACATGAAACTTTAAGGCCGAACTGTACTTTCACACTGCAAAAAAGGAACATTTTGATAAAATGACTTGAATTAAGCATATTCATCTTAAAAGACTATTTTAAGATGTTTTCACTTGATAAGACCAAGTCTTATATGATTATTTGACTTGTTTTAAGATATTCTATCCTGATTTTCCTTATCTAGATATAAAAGCTTATTTTAAGACCTATTGTGTTTTTTATGTTTAGTAAGAAACTAGAACATGCACAGATCAGTAATTTACCTTTGGTTCATTATAAAACACAAAGTTGATCTAAAACAACTTAAAATAAGAACAGCTCTACTGACTTCCTGTTCAAAACTGCAGAACTGATAAGCCCCGCCTCTTCATTTAAAATGTAACTGTAAAAAGCAACAGATTTTAAAAACTATTTTATATTGTTGTAAAGTGAATGGAACGGTATTGAACCATATACGCTTCACTTTGAGTATTAATCTTTTGAATTATAACAAGTAAATACAGACAAGTGGGAGGGGCTAGGTGGTAGGTGAGAACAGTTGAGCTGCAGCTGAAAAACAACACAAGATTACTCCAACATGAATGAATCAATTTAAATATAACTTTAGTGAACTAATGTGAAGGAAGGTCATCATAACAAGGTTAAAAACTTAGTAAAGTGAATTTGACATAATAGGTCCCTTTAAGCCAATTGCTTTCATCAAGAATAGATTCTCTTTTTGCAGTGCATTTTTAGGTTAAACTGTCTTGTTACTTTTTACAGTGTAGTGGAGCTGCAACCATTATTACGACTTCAGAGAGACTTTCACGGAGGTTTCATAGATTTATACTTGAAAGTTTGAGGGCAGAAAGCGTTGGATTTGATTTGAAGTGATGGCGATGATAACGGACAGCAGATTGTCGCCGGTGTCTTCGTGAGTCAGACCCATCGAACCGGTTTGTCGTCATTCTAAAGTCGACAGTCACACTTCAGCTGAAAACACTGATGTGACTCTTGACACGCAAAAACATGTGGTTCAACAGTCAAGTCAGTCTTCAACTATAAAATGTGTCCAGTATCACTCTCTCTGCCTCCCTTCTCTTCTCTCTTTTTCTCTCTCTCTCTCTTCCCCTCTCTGTCCTTTATCTCATCCTTCCCTCTCTCCCTCCCTCCTGCTCTCTCTCCTCCCTCCCTTTCTCTATCTCTGTTCCCTCCTTCTCCCTCTTCTCTCTGTCATCTTTCCCTCTTTTTTTTCCACCTCCCTTTCTCTGTCTGCTGTTCTCTCTTTCTCTCCTCCCTCCCTTTCTCTCGCTGTGGCCTCCTCTCTCTCTCCCCTCTTTCACTCTCTCTGTACCTTCTCTTTTCCCTCTCTCTCTCCCCCCTTTCTCTCTTCCTCCTCTCTCCTTCCCCCTCCTCTCTTCCTCTCTGTCCTCTTCTCTCGTTTCTCTTTTCCCCCTCTCTCTCTTCTCTCCCTTCCTCTTCTCTCTCCATTTCTCTCCCTCTCCTACTCCTCTCTCTTCTCTCCTCTTTCTCTCTCTGTTTCTCTGTTCCCTCTCCCTTCTCTTCAATTGTCTCTCCCTCTCTCCCCCCTCTCTTTCTGTTCTCCCTCCCTTTCCCCCTCTCTCTCCCCTTCCTCCCTCTCTCTTCTCTTTCCCTCTCTTCTCCTCTCTCCTCTTCTCCCTCTTGTCTCTCTCCCCCTTCTCTCCCTCCATCTCTGTTCCCCCTCTCTCTCTCTTCCCTCTCTGTCTGTTCAAACTCTCTTCTCATCTTTCCCTCTCCTCTCTCTCTCTCTCTGTTCCCCCTCTGTCTCTGTTCCCTCTCTCTCTCTCTCTCTTCCCCTCTGTCTCTGTTCCCTCTCTCTTCTCCTCTTTCCCTCTCTCACGTGGACTCTGGCGTGCGGCTGGAGTCATGTGACCTCGTGTGTTGTTCTCGCTCAGAACAAACCGGCGTGTACTGAGCGCGCTCAGAACATCCCAGGCCCCGCCCCCTTCTCCCTCCTGCTGCTGCTGCTGCTGTTCTCACACAAACTGGACCTCACGCGCTCCAAACACAAACAACACACAAACACAACTTTATCCCACAACCAAAAAACAAACACAAACCACCAAAACACAACTTTATCCACAAAACAAACACAAACACACTTTACTAACAAAACAAAACACACAAACACAACTTTATCCACAAACCACACAACTTAGTCACTAAACCAAACACAACTTTATCCACAAACCAATTGTTTTTGAGAAAACAAAACATCACAACATTTAAAAACAAAACAACATTTGCTGAAATTGTGGAGATACAAGTTCTAATACATTTGTTTTTTTTATTGAAGTGTTCAGGTCGCTTGTTTTTCTCTGAAAATCTGGCAACACTGATCAGCCTATGACGGCTGGAGATCTGCAGACTAGGGGCCTGGTCACCCAAACAGCATGTAGTATTTAGTACTAGTCTGACCCTAAGACACTGAGATTGATCTTCTGTCTGGAGTTGCTCGAGCATAAGGTCAAGCAGAGGATTATAATAGTATTTGTAATTTACGATAGATCTGCGTAGTCACGATAATTTTTTTACTATTGCTAAACACATTTTGCTACATCATGCTTTAACCATTCTCAAATGTTCCTGTTGTAAATTGTAACAACAAGCTTGAATACCGCCGAAATCTCACTCCAGGCTTTGGTGAAAAGTTGGCAGCCCTGAGAAAAGCGTCGCGCGTATTTAAGTCAGAACTAGATGCAGAATTAATTGCACGATGACAACGCAACAGAAAATATCATCTCATTCATGCTTTGTTAACGTAACGTGAGTTAAAGTTGCCTGGAGGGCGATGATGGCGAGGACGACGCCAAAACACCGGGATGCTTGTGTTTAAGGTGTTCGTGCAGCCGTCGTGCTGCCGTGAAACATGAGTTTGACTTTGCAAAGTTTACATGCCACGGATCTTGCCGTTTTATTTTCATGAAGTGTTGCCACACTTTTGAATGTTTGAGTTTATTTTATAACCCTGGTAAATCCGTGTCTTGTTGCTGTTCCGCCATGTTTGTTTTTATTTGGCTCCTGCAGCTGCACGTGTCTTCTTCTCAGGTAGAGGCAGGTAGAATACTGCCCCCTGAAGTTCCTGCGGTGCTACGTCAGACAATAGTGATCGCTCCATTGAAACAAATGACTCCGTGGTGGTTTAATATTGTAAAATGGAAGCTACACGTCGACAATAGCAAATCTGCGTGATGATTTTTTTATAGTCGACTAATCGTGCCAGCCCTAATTTAGACATTGACCATGAAGAAGGAACTTTCTAAAAAAGCAGATGATTGTATTTACCTCAAAAGCAATTTGAAAATAGTCAGTTTACAAGAATTGTAATATGTAATATTTGCCATATTTCCCAGCCCTACCTTAAACTCCTCTAGTGTGCAGCTGGCTTTAGTGTTTCTGCTTCAAACCCATAATTCATAAACACTAACTGAACTGTAGTCGCCGCGCTGTTGTGACACAGAGGTCAAGGGTCGGTGTAAATTTAGCCGGAGATGTTCAGGACGAGGATATTTCAGGCGCCGCTCGGGGTTGTTCCACTTTAGATTCTTTAAGAGGCTTTCTGTCTGCCTCGGCGGCCATTTTGAACCAGTGAACTCGGGTTGCAGAAGGTCAGAGGTCAAGCTGCTCATCTCCCAGTGTCACGACAACAGAGACACAAGGAGAGAAAACAGTTTTGAATTCAGTAGGCTATATATTATCTTTTTTCAAGCAGATTTTGCCAATGAATCAAGATATTTTTCATACCATTCTTTACTGTTCACATTATAAATCTTTTTCATTTGACTAAGTAGAACAATGTGCTTTTATAAGTACAGGAAGTTTTTCTAGTTTGTTTTTTTCTGAGCTTTTAAAGGAGAAAATACCACTCACTGCTAAAATTGAAAATGCTGTAATCAGTTCAGCTAGAGCTACCATCTCTACATGTACTTCTTCAAAATAACATTCACTCTATTGTCTATAAATCGCTCGTAGTAGTAACTAAGCATAAGTATGGTTTGAGTCTGAGTCTGAGGCAGGACAAGCTTCACTTCCTGTTTGTTTCTGAAGGAACATTCTTGTCCCGGAGCAGTTTCTGTTCACGGCCTCAAAGACACTTTTGTCAAAATAACGTCAATATGAAAGACATTTTTCTACAGCAAAGACGACAGACTGGCTCAAACACTGATGTAACAGTGTGGCTTTTTAAAATACATAACTTGTTTTTTCTTTAGCAATTAGATCAGCAATTTGTGTTTTGTCTAACGATGTGCAGTATATCGGTATCAGTAAAAGCCCACAACGACATTTCTGTTTTGTGACAATAGAGGTTATGCAGGCGACATCACAGCATTCTAAATGTGAATGCTGAGTGGCAAGGATGCATGAGAGTCAATGGAGAGAAAGGACATTTTCTCTTGTAAGAGTTCAATAAACAGCTAAAACAGGAAAAATAAACTACAGTTTGATAACAAATTCAACCCACAACAAGTCTGCCGAGCACTGGGTTTGTAACTGACATGTAAACAAAGAAAATCAAGTCAACAGTTGTAGCAAAGCAGATAAACTTTGGCTTCTCACATTTATCAGACACTGAAATCACACACAATTGAACTTATTACCTTTTTCTTCTTAAAAAAGATGTTTTTGAGTCGGTTTGTTGCAGTTAAAATGTCCTAAATCATCAACTGTTGTAGCAGACAAGCCGTTGCCTCGACAACAAAGAAATACATTGAAGAAATGACACTCATTCTAAATGTCAGTGCATAACCTCTATTGACCCTATTTTGTCCGCCTACTTTTCTAGACATGCACTTCCTGTTTAGCTGCATTTAGACTGTAGATTTCAGTTGATGGTTTATTTAACTTTATTATATTTAATTAAAATTGCCCCACAAGACAGACAAACAAACATGTAGCTACCTTACAGAGCTAAACAGGAAGTGCATTCCAAGCCAAGTGGGCGGGACAAAATAGGGTCAATACTAGTGGCACGGCTCACGCGGGTCAGAAAGTCTTATAATGTATTACATTTGAAATGAAAAATTAAGGTATTAAATTTGTCAAAAATTAGAACTTAAGATCTTAAATTTTACGTAGATTTTTTTACGACCTTGTATTTGGAGCAGAGTTATCGAAGTTAAATGAAGAATGCGCGTGTTTGTGTTGGAGAGTTTGCCTTTGCTGTGATGCTTGTCGCGTAAATAAGATGGAGCTACAGCGCTGAACAGAGGTGCGTGAAGGAGAGCGCATTAGCCTAGCACAAATCTCCTTATGACTTCGAGAATAAACAAGAACTATTCAACTTGGCCAAACTCACTGTGCTTAACACAAATCAACACTTCGAGTTGAAAATGTCTGACTTTATGATTGCTGGCGCTGCAGTTGGCAACTAAAAGTATTTTACTCAAGTAATCAGACACTCAAGAGAACTACTTGTACTTTACTTGAGTATTATAAAATCTGGTGACTTTTTACTTTTACTTCATACATTTTTCAAGAAGCATCTGTACTTTCTATCTCTACATTTTATAATCAGGTTAGTTACTTTTTCAAGCCCATAAACGTGGTATTCCTTTTAAAACCAGGTCAGACCTGCTGTGCTGCCGTGTATCAGAGCTTTGTGAACAAAAAGTACATGCTTATCACATGATAAAAGTCAGATAAATTATAATTAATTTACTGTAAAGCCCATCTCACACTCCATAACATTACAAACCAACTTTATGCTCTGCAAAAATGCATTTCGAGACTGGTTAAAATGTCTTAAAACCTGGATTTTTTCTAGTTCTGATGGTTTTAATTGATGTACCTAGTAGGGCTGTAGTCAATGTATCGATACGGGGATATATCGTGACAAGCTGATTGGCAATACACGTATCGTTACAAAGAGGTGTATCGGGATACGTATCGGCATACTTAAATTCATATAATTTACACTTTTGAACCTGGACTGCAGCTTTAAGGCTGAATCTATCGAGCTGAACAATGACTCATTTGTAAGATACTTGTGTCCAACATAAAGAGTAGTTAAAAAGTACAACTCCTCTGCATTTGACACTTGATAGGTGACATATTAAGGAAATTATATCTGCATATACGTGTATCTTGATACGTATCGTATCGTGACCACTGTATCGGGATACGTATTGTATCGGAAGGCTCTTGGCAATACCCAGCCCTAGTACCTAGATTACATGACTTGCTTCGATGTGTTTCCCGCTTTGTTTCAATAAGTTTCTACTTATTTCAAGCCAAATTATTTGCTAATGCTTGATTCAAGCTCAAATTTCTTGAAAACCGTCAGAAATATCTTGAAACAAGTGAAATCAGCTGACAAATATCTAGTGTTCTAGCAGTTTGAATGGAACAAGTTTTGGCAGTGGGATTGCACTTTTTTTTAACACACGTTTATACGTTTTAACTTTTACTCAAATAAAGGAGCTTCAGCAGGACTTTCATTTTAATCAAAGCCTTTTTTACACAAGTAACTGTACTTTTACTTGAGTAGTGAACTTCAGTACTTTAGCCACCTCTGGCCGTGGGCTAGTCACAAAAATATAGTTTTTAAACATGCGTGTGGTCTTAAATTTTGATATACAAGGTCATAAAAAGGTCTTAAGTAGTCCTAAATTTCATTCTAGACGTTGTGCAGGCTACATCACAAGTAAATACAGACAAGTGGGCGGGGATAGGTGGTAGGTGAGAACAGCTGCAGGACAAAACAAGATTACTCAAACATGCAAGAATCAATCCAAATACAACAAGTGGATTTTCTTTTGTCTCGATGTTTTGATCTTATAAATGTTGAGTGAATTCAGTTTCTGTCGAAGTCGTTTGTCTCGAGGAAAAGCAGCTGATGTTGTTTTGTGTTTGAAATCATCTGACTGAAAACATCACAAGTTTGTCCTGAGAAAAGCAGAAAGAAAGAGAGAGAGAGAGAGAGAGAGAGAGAGAGAGAGGAAGGAGGAGGTGAAACGTGATCCTGCAGCGCCTCCAGGTGGTCACACAGAGGAACAGTCTGGACTATGTCATGATGTTATCAGATGTGGAGCGGGTGAAAATTTAACTTGTGTAATTAATAACAATGGCCCACATCACATGAAATTACATTATTTTTATTCAGATCTTCCTGCTTAAAGTCTAGACTGGTCGTGGAGTCTCAATAAAGTTGTGTGTATTGATTTAAAGCAGCAATAATAGTTAATTGGAAAAGTTGTTTTTGCTTCATTAGTTCAATAAATTTGGACCTTGTTTTTTCTAAAAGGTTTCTTTCTTAGACACAATGGGCTTTTGAGTTCTGTTTGCTGTTAAAATGTTTTTAAATCAACAAAAACATACTTGGGAGTTGAGTAATGATGGAGTAACCTTGCTTCTCTGCATCTACAAAGCAGAAAATGTTCTAGTCCACATTGTGATGTCATTGAGTGGTAGATTTCATGTTAACATCTTTTTATCTTCAGTTGTGGTGGTTTCTGTAAAACTGGCTTCTGTTCAAATCACTAATTTTAAGTCATTGCATATATACATTGCATATATACATTTTTTTAATTTGTCTGTTGTGATTTCACACAAAGTTTTCATAATTTTGGAATAAATTGAGTGGCAATTTTTTTTACAAGGCTTTAACAAAGCTGTAGCTTACAGTTTGACCAAACTGGAGCAACATCTCGAGCTAGGCTGTTGTCAGTAACTACAAGAGTTTATCACTGTGTGAAAACAAAAGTTATGCTGCTAAATCAACATTTGTGAATGAAATTCAACCCTACGATCTTTGTAATAAAAGAAGGGGTCCCGCAGACTGCCAATCCTTGCAACAATAAATGTATTTATAGTGCAACGTTTTGGCATGCGGCCTTCTTCAGGCAAACAGTGAAAAGGGTATAAGGAGCCATTTTAAATAGGGTGTGGCGTTCATAGAGGTACGTCCCCTGGCACAAACCATAGAAACAAATAATTCATTACCACAACACCTTAATGTTTATGTTACAAATGATACATCACATAAAAAAACCTATGATCTTTAAAAGTTACATTCAGGTGAAAAAACGGTGAGAAAAACACTGTTTCAAGCGTCAGGAGCCAGACGTCTGTCAGACCGGTTCATACCTGATCCAAACAGCTGCTCTCATCCGGAAAGTGACACCGACCGAAAATCCCTCTATAAAAGCACTGTAAAGCACATCTTGTATTACCACAAAGTGACATCATAAGGGGAAACGAGTGTTCAAGTGAAGAACCCTGTTTGCACATGCAGGTTTTTGTTTTAAACAGTGTGACTGGAAAGAAAAAAACACAACTTTAGAATGTTTTTGGTGAGGAAATGTTATTGCAACATGGATCAAAAAGGAGCAGAATATGATAGACAGATAGATAGACAGACAGACAGACAGACAGACAGACAGACAGACAGATAGATAGATAGATAGATAGATAGATAGATAGATAGATAGATAGATAGATAGACGAAACAGACGAGACAGCGACGACGACAGATAGATATTGTATTGATGGTGAACAAACGTCACAGTCTCTCTAAAGTGTGTGATAATGAGCAGGTCAGATCGCAGTAGCACGCCGTCGTCTCTGTGTGAAATCTTTGACCTAAAAACGCTTCTCTCTGAAAGAAACATGTGACTCTGGTGGTTTAAATCTTCTCTGCTTTTTATCTGACACAATAGACGTGACCTGCTCTCTCTATTCAACTATTTATGTCTTTATTGTCACACAAAGTCGAACAGGACTCCTGCAGCGACGAGAGACCACAAGCTTTTGGTCTGTGAAGTCACTTATTCTTTCATGATTCACGCTCCGAAAATGCTCAATTAATCAAATTAGATGTTTGTTCAGATGTTTGCTAAACTCAAAAGTCTCCTGTTGGGTTTGTCCTTGCGTGGAACTAGTAAACCATTTGTTTAGTCAATATTTATACTCTTTTAGCCGCAATTGTTTACACTAAAATCTTGTTTAAATCCTATGGCACACAGAGGGCCAAATGTTGTTTTTGGTAAAATGTATGACAATCACTGACCTAAAGCAGAAGAGTTTTCAAACGGGAGATTAAATGAGTATGATAAGGCAGTATTTTGTTGAAATTGGAAAGTGTGTGTCTGAATATTTGGCTTTGACCTGTGGGTTCCCCAGGGGTCAATCTTAGGACCCCTTCAGTTCAATCAAATCAGAGTCAGGACTAAACATGACCAGAGTCAGGACTAAACATAGCAGAGTCAGGACTAAACGTGTTGCAGAGTCGGACTAAACGGGACCAGAGTCGGGACTAAACGTGGACCAGAGTCGGGACTAAACGTGGACCAGAGTCGGGACTAAACGTGGACAGAGTCGGGACTAAACGTGGACCAGAGTCAGGACTAAACGCGAACCAGAGTCGGGGCTAAACGCGGACCAGAGTCGGGCTAGACGCGGACCAGAGTCGGGACTTAACGTGGACCAGAGTCGGGACTAAACACAAACTAGAGTCAGGACTAAACGTGACCAGAGTCAGGACTTAACATGGACCAGAGTCAGGACTAAACATGGACCAGAGTCGGGACTAAACACAACTAGAGTCAGGACTAAACGTGAACCAGAGTCGGGACTAAACGTGGACCAGAGTCGGGACTAAACGTGGACCAGAGTCGGGACTAAACGTGGACCATAGTCAGGACTTAACATGGACCAGAGTCAGGACTAAACATGGACCAGAGTCGGGACTAAACGCAGACCAGAGTCGGGACTAAACGCGGACCAGAGTCGGGACTAAACGCGGACCAGAGTCAGGACTAAACATGAACCAGAGTCGGGACTAAACGCGGACCAGAGTCGGGACTAAACGCGGACCAGAGACAGACATACATTAGCCTTGCCTTTATGCATCTGTAAAATATATGTTCATGAAATCAGTAACAAAGAATTTTTATGTTGTGTTTGAGAAGACTAAACAAACTTGAATGCAGATGAATAAGATATATCGATGGGAGACAAAACTAATATCAAATGGCTAACTTCCTCCTCTCCTGTCTTCCTCCTCAGCTCTGCCGTCTGCCCGGGACACGCCCAGCCCCATCGACCCAGAGTCCATCCAGGTTCCACTCACTTACGAACCGGACCCGGCCGACCTGGCTCTGTCCAGCGTCCCGGGACAGGAGATGTTCGACCCACGCAAGCGCAAGTTCACCGCAGAAGAGCTCAAACCACAGCCCATGATCAAGAAGGCCCGCAAAGTCTTCATCCCAGAGGACCTCAAGGTACAGAACAGGGACTAGGAGGGACGTCAGAGTTACGCAAAACCTGACATAGTTAATGCACATACTATAATACTGTATGTGTCTATAGCAGAAAAAGCAATACAGATAACCAATAAATAAAAAAATACTTAGTGATTATATCAATACAGCTGCAACATTATTACTGCATCACCAAATTTAGTATAACGATACAATAAACGGGTCAGTGACAATATAAACAAACAACAGTAATAATATATATTCATTTGAGAAAGTCTCAAGTTAGTTTTCTAAGATGTGGCCCCCAACATATTTTAATACGGCCCCCGGCAAGTGTACTCAATAGAGATCAAATGAAAAGAGTAAAATAATAGATTAAACTGCCTGTATTTTACATAAATGTTCTTATTTGTTTGAACATGGCCCTTGAGTAAAAAAATAACTTCCCATTCCTGTTTTAAAAGAATCCAAGTAGGGATGCACTATCCGATACTGAGATCGATATGAGATCCATAAAATTTTGTTATTTTGGTTGCTCCATTAATTGGATGTAACACGTCATATTTTCCGGCTGATGTTGATCCAGACGTTTGAAATTGTATTCTGATAAAGTTATTATTTTGAGAAGAAAGTTAAACAGTCCATTGTGATTTTTTCTGTATATTTAGGAAGAATTTGGCATATGCAGATTCACATTTTGTTCATTGTAAAACACAAAAATTATTTAAAACGACCTTTTTCTATTTACTTTGTTGTTGTAAAGTGGCTACATGACACTTTTGAATTGGACTTTTTTTGTAATCGCAAGTAAATACAGACAAGTGGGCGGGGATAGGTGGTAGGTGAAGACAGGGGTTTCCTGAGCACTGGGGCATAGCTGCAGGATCCAAATACAACTTTGAGTAAACTAATGATAAGAGAACACTGCTGTATAATGGTTAAAAACTCAGAAAAGTTGATTTTATATTCACCTTATTCTACCCCGCCATTTTTTTTTTTGGCAACACACTTCCTGTTTAGCTGTGGCTAACCTGTAGGTTTATTTTAAACTTTGTTATATCCTTCTGAGATCGCCTCACAAGACAGACAAGCTAACATATTAGTTACTTGCGTGGCAGAATAAGGTGAATTAAAATTTTAAAGCAGTTTCAGGCGGTTGATATCGGGTATCAACAGATATTGAAAAATTGATTGGAGCACCTATTGTACTTACAATTATTTTTTGATTCATCGCACATTAAATTTTGTACTGTTGCAGCATTGTCTGTTTGCCACTAACACCTCTCTCTCTTTCTTTCTCTCTCTCAGGACGATAAGTACTGGGCTCGCCGCAGAAAGAACAACGTGGCGGCCAAGCGTTCCCGAGACGCCCGACGCCTGAAGGAGAACCAGATCGCCATCCGCGCCTCCTTCCTGGAGAAAGAGAACGCGGCGCTGCGCGTGGAGGTGGCCGACCTGCGCAAGGAGCTGGGCCGCTGCAAAAACGTTGTGGCCAAATACGAGGCTCGGCACGGCCCCCTGTGAACCCCCCGTCTCCCCCAAACACCTGCGCTCCCCCATGTTTGAAGGACAATGTGCTCTTTTTGCTGGCACTGCCTAAACCCAACATAAATCAAACCCAACACTGCAAAAACACACAGACTACATGAGTTTTATTGACTTAAAGTAGGGCTGCATATACTTGGACGTTATTACAATATGCAACATGGCTATAAAGCAGTGATTCTCAAACTTATCACACCAAGTACAACCAGATTAAAACTCGGACTATATTAGACTATATTAAAATGAGATTAAATCAAGTCTAACACAATCATCATACTTAAGGACGCTTAACTTGCTATAAAACCCATTTTAATAAAAATGCTATCTGATTTCACCTTGTTTTGTGATCTTAAAATCATTCCAGGTACCATAGTTTAAGAAACGCTAATGTAAAATATTCAAAGCTATTGCAAAAAGGCTGCTAAAGGAGCTGGATATGATTTTCATCATCATAAAAATCTGAACCTCCAAAAATAATTAATATAATGAGTTTATAAGCAGGTTTAACAATGTTTTGCATTAATGCTAAAGTTAACAACATTATCATGCTAACAATGCACACTTCCTGGTTTTGAAAAAAAAAAAAAGGCTATAAAACATATTTTCTCCCAAATGGATGTGTTTACTATTTACCTACAACAGGAAACTTGGATTTTACTAAGTAAATTGGATCAATTGGGCGTTTAAGTGCCAATTTTCAATATTTGGGTAAACTTTTTGACTAAATAATATTAATTATGATAAAACAAGTATTTTTAATCTTTAGTACAATACTTAAACGATCAAACTAGCTTAGACTTTAACATAAGAAAATTGTAAATAGAAAAAAAAAATCTGGAATAAATTTATTATGGGGGAAATTACTATTAAAAATTATTACATCGTCTCCTATTGTCTGTAATATAAAACTAACAAAGTCATCGATATTCTTAATCTTCAAAAACATGAATAAAATTAACATTTGCTTTTCCAAATCCAGTGGTTGAATCTTGTGTCACTGCTTTAGCCCAAATTAGACTTTTCGATTATTGTGTAGCCCTAACTTAAATCCTAAGTTTATTTGAGTAGTTTTGACTAGTTTAATCATCAGCTTATAACTTTCTAACCCTGCTGGCAGCTTGAAATACTGATAACTCAATCGAACCAGTCAGAAATACTTTGAAACAACTCATACAATCAGCAAAAACGAAATTAAGTCAAAACTCATTATCTTTAAGTTGTTTGAACTCGTGTGGTTTGTTTTGCAGTGTAAAAACCCGCTCCCTTGTTAAAAATCTGGTATTTTTAGTGTCATTTTTTTCACTTTACCATAAGCTTTGACCTTTTGTTTTCGTTCTAAGTATATGCATAGATGGTATATATATATTTACACATGCATACTTCCCACTATCGTACTGTGAGGAGTCCCGATGAGCCAACCCTCTCACCAGCCAATCACGTCACTGCTTTAAAATTTTTCCTCCTTCATCTCTTTGCACTGTCAAAACAACAAAACACACTGCGGATTTATTATTGAGTTAAACCAACTTGAATTTTTGAGTAGTTTTGACTAGTTTGAATCACTTTAACTTACTCAAATATTTTGAGTTGGCTGAACTTAACTTTTAAAATCTCAGAATTCCACTAAAAATCAATTTCAGCAAGGAAAACATAAAATAGATTCAGAAATATTAAGTCAAAACTACTCAAATTTTTAAGTTAAGTCTTTAACTCATATAGAGATGTATTTTTGCAGTGAGTGCCGTTTTCTATGTGACGTTTGGACCTATTCCTTTTGTCTCTCTTTCTATATAAATATATTTCTCGATTTTTGGAAGAAGAAGAAGCAAGTGAGTGAGCGGACTAAAATGAAAGTTGTAAATATATGCCTTTGTCAATGTTTTCTATCTCAAAAATAACGTGATATTTCTCATTTTTATTTGATTACAGAGCACTTTTGGGACTCTGTTTTGATGATATAACGTGGTTGTTGCGTTCATAATTCACCGATGCTTAAGCCAAACTCTCTGTACACTGTAAAAAAACAAAAAAAACAAAATCAACACGATTCCTCATCCACTTGCTTCTCCTTTTGTAAATTTCTTTCTTTTAGCAACCCCAATATTTATACAAAGCGCTTAATTTTGACATGTGCAATCTGAAAACCAGCGTTTGGGGTCCACACGGCCTCAACACTGAGCAATAATCAAAAAAGATAACACTCAAAAATGTTCACTTTCACTACATACACTGCAAAAAATGTATTTGACGAAAGTTAGAATTACTTCAGCATTGAATTTTGAGTAGATTTGACAAGTTGATTCAGTATTTCTGACTGGTTTCAACTGTGAATATTTTATGGACAAGATTATCAACGAAATATTACAGGTATTTTTTTTAGTTTTGTTATTTTTAATGAAATTTAAAAAAAAACAGGCAGATTGTATTGATTTCCAATTAAAAATAGCCAACAAACACCATTTTAAATAAAAAAAATTAAGTCATATTTTAAGTTATGTGTTTGTTTAGTACATTAAAAAAAATATTAAAAACTGACCAAATTTGTTGTTGTCGAATTAAAAATAACCACGTCAAACCTAGAAATGACAAAAATCAGAAATATACAAATACTAATAATAACTAAGTCAAATTTACTCAAAAATTGTAAGTCATTTGAACTAGCATTAAGTACATAATTTTTTGCAGTGCTCCTTCTGTCGGTCGTCTTGTTAACTCTGCACTAATGCGTGTCTCACAATCTTAACCGGTGCAATGTTTTCACGCTCAAAAAGAAAAGAAAATAGTTCCTCTGCATCGTATTTATCTACCTTTTATTTCTCAGATGGAAGATTGTTGTTTTTTATATATATAAATATATATTCTGTTGATATAATTGTTAGTATTGATACTACTACTGTCCATGTTTAGCCTCTTCCTTGTTTTCAGATTTAAAGGGACAATGTGGGAAATTTTGAGCTGGTTTCACAAATTTGACCTTTGGACGTTTCGATAATTGGTCTTTTGTCTAGAAATAAACAAGTTCTTGACATAAAAAGTTGAAAAATATGAAGAAATATTTCAATCTGTTGTGAATAAACACCTAAAAAAGATTAGTTAGGCTAGCAAACTATGCTAACTGCTCCTATGCTAAAACTACTAGCTAGCTTTGCTGTTGTTTTTGTACTCCAAGGCTAAGCTAACATTCAGCTAGCCATAAAAACCCATTCAAAAACTATATTGTCCCTTTGAATTATTCATAAACGCTATTCTTTGGCTAAAAGTTGTTGATATTTTATGTTTTGCTCACAGTTAGCATGGTTATTGATTACTCTAATTATGAAATCAGCTGTTTTATTTTTTAGATACTTGTTAAGTCTCTACGTTTTAGCGTCGTTTTTGTCGCCTTGTCTCTTTCTCAGATGGCTGTATGAATGTAAAAGATGTGACAAAATGTTAAAAGTTGGATGGTGTTGTCCGATACTGTGGTTAACCCTATCACGACTAGACCAAAATTCACAATAGAGAGAATTATATTGGTTACAAAAATATGTTTATATGAATCGTCTTTCTGTACAGTATTTTTCCTACACATTTATGTATTTTAAAGGCACAAACAGATCCAAAAATATGATATAAAAATAAAATAGCAGTGCATATATAGTGGTATTTTGATATTCTGTCTATATACTTAGCTTAGTTTTACACAAAAAACAAGACTTTCTGGGGCATTAAAAACATTTACTCATACGACCACCCTCGCGCACACTGGCGTAAACTTTAATCCGACAAATGGGTAAAGGAAGAGGGTAAGAATGTACCGTATGGAAGCCCTAAGCGGACAAAAAGTCAAACCTGCTAGTGCTAAAACAAATGCTAACATGAGCTAACTCTTGGAAAACATTCAAGATATTTTTTAGCTTTTACTGTTTAATAATTTAGAATTATTTGCCAAGACAAAATGTCAAAAAAGATATCTAAAGCTGCAAAATAATTATATATAGCCTAGCATGCTAATTGTAGCTAACCTCAATTGTAAAAAGCTAAATTATGCAGCATTTTCAGTTAGCACAAAGTGTTTAAAAGCTACTATGCTAATTACAGCTCACATCAAACTTGAAATAGTTTTAAAATGGCTAGTTATTTTAGCAATATTAGCCGATTTTCACAAAGATACAAGGTGGTGCTTTTTTAAATTGTAGCTAACTAAGCTAGCTGTTGCTAAATGATTCAGCAATTTAGGCAATTAGCACAAAGAAATTATATTTTTTGTTTCTTTGAGGATGCTGTACTTTGCTAATTCAAGGCTGTTGTTCTTTTTGTAATAAAATGATCAACCAAAAATGCTTCAAAATCTGAAATGACTGCTTAAGGTTTCCATACAAAATCACTATCACAGCAAGCTTCTTTGTGCACAGCTTTAGCGCGGCTTGCTAGCTGTATTTTCTTTGGGCTGACGTTACTATGAAGGCCAGGGATTTCGTCTGTGTTTGTGTGTTTGTGTGAGCGGATCGCAGCTGTAGTTTGTCCCTAAACCTGAGTGATGGAGGACACTGGGAAGCCATTTTGAATTCTTTATTTTTCCAGTTGTAGTTTCTAAATGGCTAACAGTGTCGAGTCCCTGTTGTTGTTTTTGTGTTGTAGTGAAACGCAACTCGTGGCAAGGCTTTAGCTAACGATTTGGACTTGAGTAAGACCAGGTTTTTTAAATGTTTGGCACAATTATATGGAAGTCTCAAGAAATATGAAACCAAAATGCTGTCAAACTAAACATTGTCAGTCGATTGTGAAAAAGCTTTTAATTTGTATGTTATTAAAAATCACAAAACAACAAACTACCTACACTAACATAAATTATGTTTTAGGTGAGCTACTTATATCATACAGCATTGTTTGTAATCTGTTATAAAAAAAGAGAAATTAAAACTAAATATATATTTTAATGGATCATTTTGTGACTTTTGTTTTCTTCTATTAAGTAGCCTAAATGTAAATGTACCTCGTCTTATTAATTATAAAACAGAATATTAAAGTAAAATGAAAATTGTGAATCTCTGTTTAAGCAATGGAATCTGCAAGTAGTTAGACTAATTCAACAATGTACTTATTTTGCCAGTATTACATTTAGCTCACACTGCATCCAGTTCATGCTCCAGTCTGAAAACCGGAGGCTTTTCTTTACTTAAAAAATCACGAGAGACATTCACACGACAATCCATTCGGTTTGGCAAGTCACACAGATGCTCTGGTCGTCAAAATTGTTTCCGTATAAATGAACATTTTCTGGACTGCCGGAGCGCTCTGGGACCGGGAGACGTTATGAAAGGAAGACACAACAAACAGTGCATCCGGTAGTTTTCAAAATAACATAGTTTTATGCTTAAGAATTTGTCGAAATTATATACATATAGGCCTACACAACTTAACACATAAAAAAACAAGTTGCAAGTGTTCTTTCTTTACCAGTGTTTTCTACACGTGTGATCAGTGATCACTTGAACTCTCAAGTTCAGGCAGCCTTCGTACCAACACATTCTCCGGTCTCAGTTGGCCACCACACGCAGACGAATCCAATCAGAAACTAGATCCAGACTGGAAGTTTGATCCTCACTTCAAATGCAAGAGTAACCAAAATCCACTTGAAATTAACTTCAAAAATTGCAGCTAATTTTCTAATAATTAATCATTTTCACTTTAAAATACTTACAAGTATATGTTTCAATAGCTTGTGTACGATTTTTGACTCTTGAAGACTTCCATACTTTTGTGCTAGCTTAAAACCGGCCAAGTTTAAGTCTCTGCAATCCAAAGTTTTTTGTGTGTGTGTGTGCGTAATCTTGTGTTTTTTCCTCGTCTTTTTGCGCGAACGTGTCGTGAACAAAACAAAAGTCTAGAGAGAAAGATGGAGAAACTTGTCTGGGTTTTTTCGGACTATAGCTGTTTCTTTTTACACTGTAGCTACGTATAGATATATTTATGATTATTATGAACATAGGAAAAAGCCAATGACTAAACCATCCCAAAATTACCTCACACCGCCGTCGAGTAATTTCTACCTCACCGGAAAAGGATCACCCTATACATTTTGCTTCAAGTATCAGTGCCTTGGATACACTGACTGTTCCCCAGTCTCTCAGCAAAGTCATCAGTCACTCACACTTAAGAAACACAGGGATTCTCAGTGCATTAAACAAGACATCACTGCAAAAAAAACTAATACATTTAAGTTAAGATTACTCAATTGTTTTGAGTTAGCTTGACAAATGTTTTTAAGTTGAGGAAATAACTGGTTTTAACTAGTTTTTACTTAATTTCAACTCGTTAATCTGCTTGTAGCTTTGGATTTCATTGAATATTTTGAAAGTTATTAAAGTTTAAAAACATCTAAAGCAAAGCAAACTTGGAGTTGTACTGATAGGGAATCTAAAAATATTGATTCGTCAATTTGATTTTAGGAAAATAACATAAAATACAGTCCTATCAAATGTATTTTTCCAAAGTCTGTCTTCTGCTTCAAACCACATTTTACTGACTAGTAAAATAAACGATAATAAATTCAAGATTTAATATGACTCTTATCAATCTCTAATAAATTGGGAAGCCAAAAGAAGAAATTTGGAAAAATGTTAAGCGCTTATTGAGTGAAATTTGATAGTCAAGAGTTATTTTTGACCATATTATTAATTGCTAACTGTGATTTGACAGAACAAGCTAGCTTTATGATTAATGATCAAAAAACAACACAAGTATTACAATGTATGTTTGTTTACTTGCTGTTTCAAGGCAGATACTGTGCACTGTAAAAGTCAACAGGGCAATAAGTAAATTAACTTAAATTTTTTAATTCATTTAGTTTGACAATGTGAGTTAAATTGTAATTCAAAACTTCAAGACCAGAATTTGTTCTTACATTTTTAAGTTACATTTTTTACAGTGCAGGTAAAAATATGCAATGAACAGTCAAATCAAACAAGCTAAAACCAGTCTGACTTGCTTAAGACCTCTAGTTAAGCTGAATGAATTTGTTTTTGCAGTGCATGTCTGATCGGTCGCACGTTACTAACTAGTTTCCATTGCTTATTTTGGACATTTGCACCAGACTCGTCGTAACCATCGTATTCATGGCAACACCAGCGAACTGTTTGAGACGTGATGGAGAATCACAAGATGGACGCAGGCATTGCTTTGTGCTGTGAGGCCCTCGATCTCTTTCTCTGTAATTTGTAGTGTCTATAAAATAAAATCCCAAATCTTTTCTGACCCGTTTTGTGTTCTGGTGTTTTGTTGTTTTTCATGCATTCATTCAGAAGGTTCTGTTCATGTCACATCAACACAACATAGTACCAGTGCTTGACAAAGGTATCAATCAGTGTTGCCAGATTTTTCAGAGAACAACAAGCGATCAAGCTTTAGAAAAACAGCCCATAACAGTAATGAATTCATTATGGTTATGTGTTACTATGGAGAACATGTGTTGATGCCATATCTTTATTTTTATCATTACTAAAGCCTTTCGAAAATGAAAATATGCTCAAATATATTTAAAAGGATCCCTGACTATGAAGATATATGGCTTAAATGCTAGTTCTGGCCATGTTTACTAAAATAAATTGCAAACAAATATATAACCCCTTACTATTTTTTGGAAAATTGTCATTGTTTTGGAGCCGCTGGGAGCAGCCATATTGTCCAGGTGCAATGCATTCTGGGGTTGATGATGTCAAATGGTTTGCCATGGTTGTCCTACCATAGTTGCTCCCTAGGCTGTTACCTTGACAACCACCAGAAGACATAGACAACCATTTGATGTCATAACCAAAGCAAAATGGCAGCCTCCAGGTATCTCTTTAAAACACTATTTTAATAAAACTACAAATATTTCCGAGGTATTTATCCTGTATTTGTATAAGTAATGATATTATAAGAGTTTTAGGGTAAACGTGATTATAGCCAGGGTTCACTTTAAATCACCATTTTCTTGAATCAAAGCTGAAAGACTGTCTAAAACAGTGGCTTTTTTCCTCGAGCCCCCCCTGACTGAACGGGAGACTTGTCGAGCCCAAATTAGATTGAATTTTCATCAGCAAAATAAACAACTATTGTGGTGTTTTGGTGCTTAGATTTGTGTTTTTTACTATTAAAGTTTCACTTATAACTATTTTTAGAACTTGACCCTCTGACCAGACAAGCTCCGGGACCCCTGAATCTCAGCGCCCCCAGGTTGGGAACCAGTAGTAGTAGTACATTTATTGTCCTCGTAAGGAAATTGGTTTGCAGTGAGTAAAAAAGACATTGAACAAAACACAAGACTCCTGCGTCAAGCGGACAGCAGCATACAGACATTTACACATAAAACGTAGAATAAAACAGGCTTGACCAGAAACCATGAATAAAACCATTTCATCTACATTAAAAGAGACTGCTCAGTCCTGCTGATCAAAATTAAAAGATATTAAATAAGTTAACTTGAATGTTGAAGTTTATTTAACTGCCCAATCACAAGTGAGTGTTTCGATCTGTTTTTAGTGAAGGCAGGCATCTGAACCGCCGACCTGAAGGAAGCAGCTCAAACTCACTGAACAGTGGATGTTTAGGGTCAGAAAGTATTTTATGAGCTTTGTCTTTAGCGCGAGATAAGTAAATATCTTGTAGACTGTTCAACGTAATGCCCTGAGTTTTGCTGGCAGTTAGAACTATTTTTCGGAGTGAATTCTTTTGGGCTTCTGTTGCTCCTCCAAACCAGCAAATAAAACAAAAGCACTGTAAAACCACTGGTCTAAAATAGCACTCAGGAGCAAGCATAAAAAAGGCAACACACGATTGTCAAAATTCACAAGCGACCTTCCAAAAATAAGAAGTCCAAAGTTGTAAAGAAGCGGGATTGTACACTCTGGTATCGATCTTTTAAAGCAGAAGAGTTAAGCTATAGTGTTTCAAAGCACTTTTCAATTTAAAGAACACACTCACACGCACGTGCACAGCCTAGAAAGGTCAACCACCCATAGTCTTTGTAGCGGCAATAGACCTTTTCTCACTGTATGGACGTTTTAAGTTCATAGTACCTACTTTTTCTTGTTCCAGAACCCAATTGTCTCTGTGCACGGAACGTCAGTTGGCTTGTTTATGTTCAAAATAGCTAACTTCTGTACATACAAGCATTTCCTGTTCAGTGCATTTCTATGAGGTTTTCACTACAGCAGCTTAAAACGATAAATACTCAGAAGATCAGACAGTGACAGTGAGTTTGTGGTGAATGTTACAGAAACATGTTAAAGACAAATCAGAGGAATAATTCAGTGTAGAACACGTGTGTGTGTAAAAAGAGACGTGTTTGTATCTAAATGCTAACAGGAATGCTTGTATGTTCAGAAGTTAGCTAATTTGAACAAAAACAAGCCAACTGATGTTCCGTGCACAGAGCCTATTTAGGTGTGTTCACACGGAGCAGGAACTAATGCTCTTTTGAGTAAGTAGTAGTGAAACTTACTGTGAAAATACTTGTAATGAAATTACAGTTACTAACAACATACTTTTAGTTACTTTTCAGTGTGGAAAAAACATTAATAGGACTTATTGTGTCTTATCTCAGAGACACACATCAGCAGTTGGAACAGGGCCCAGAATTATTTCTACTGTTGATTTTAGTTAATTTTACCCTTTTTAAGCAGAAGTAAACAGCACATGAGTTGTACATATTACATTTTTAAAAAGTAATATGTAATGAGTAACTATTTACTTCTTAAATACTTTCCCTCCAATGCTACATGTGAGAGTCTTTTTTAACTCTTGCTTAAGCACGTTTTACAACATTAACTTTGTTTAGAAACATTTGATCCATTATCACATTTAGACAAACTTTGCTTATTTAGAAAAACATACTTAATAGCTCCCAAAATCCATTATTATTTATTTATTTTATGAATATCAGTTAAAAGGGTGGTAGCTGATTTTTACACTGCAATTTAGGCTTTGAATCCAACTAAACTTCTGCTCCTAAACCCTCCAACACTTGGTTAATATTGATGTTCATTTTGGTTGCAATTATGGTGTATAAACGTCTTTTTACAATCAACAAAGTGAAACTGAAGAGGACCACTCAAGCTCAGCCAATCAGAGAGCTGCAGTCAGCTCCTGATGAGAACTACAATTCTTTATTATTCAATCCAGACAGTACTCAGTGGTGTCATTTTTTTCACAAGGGCTGCTTTTATAACATACTTTTTAGTGGAAAACACAAACTTTACTGATTTACAACTAAAAAAGTTAGTTACCCCAACTTTACATGTTCCAGACTGTACAGATGCTGATGCTAAAGATCACATGACTTTCAAATTGCCTCTCAATGTGCTGCAGTTCTGTCCTACACCTAAAAGATGGCGCTATTACCCATTATATGCAGTGGTGCTTATAACTAGAAGCAAGAGTTTCAATTCCAAAAGATGAACATATTTAGCGGCGTTTGTCTGCTGCCTTGAAAGGTTTTCGCTCTGCCACTTGTAAATCATCAAATATTAGAAACCTCAGTGGTCTAAGTGAGAGGACAAGCTCACAAAAAATACATAAATGAGAATATTACCGTTTTATTGTCACATTAGAAAGTTACAGGAGCATTCATGAATCGGCAGCACCGTGAACAGCCAACGGACAAAAGCAGTTTCAGTTTCCTGCAAACGTCAGGATCAACAACAATAGAATTTCATAATAATAATAATATACAAACATTACAAAACACAGTGGTTCCAGAGTTCAGAAGAAGAAGAAGCCATTTTGAAAAAAACACGGTCTCCAAACACACAGATCGTACAGTATTTTTACAAAAACACGAGCGTAGTTTGTTTCATTCAGTCGTTTTTTATCACTCATCCTGAATAAAGAGAAGTACAGAACAGTTAATCACAAGACTTGGCATTGACTTTTGGTTATGGCCCAGATTGGCCCTGCGTTTAGTCTGTTTCAACAGGTGGCCCTTGATGAAAAGTGGTTTCTTTTTCTTCATTACTTGCACTTATTTTCTTACAGCAGCTCGAGTAAGTTGAGAGAAATCTACAACATCCAAATAAACAAGTTTAATTAAACGTTTTCACCAGATTAGACAAAAGTTAATGCCGAGCCCTGATCACAAAGTACAAAAGTCATGCACACAAAACGCTCTTTTCACAGTAAAACACCGTCGATGCGAGAAAATGTTTGGCTCGAATCTGTTTCCACTGCACTGAGCGTTCACAACAGCAGAGGGCGCTGCAACACTTTACCACAGGAAATCCTCAGATCTCACACTGATCAGATGAAAAACAAGGATTTTTACATAAAAGTGCCGAGATTTACAGTCTTCATCTGAAATGAAAGTCACACGTGTGAATATAAACTTACACTTTTAACACCGATGTCAAAATACCACATTATCATTGAAAAAAAACTTAAAATAAAACTAAATTACTAGCAGCAATTATAATATCTGATGAACCTTTCAGGAGTTCTTTGCGATTTGGCAAAAATATCAAGTTTTTACAAAGTTTGTGGAATGTGTGAGACGATGTTGAGTTAATACAAACTGTTTTTGTTTTGATATAAAATATTTTGTCTCAAGCCTGGCGTCCTCTGCACGAATGTGTCCGTCTGTGATCAAAAGAAGATTTTACGGATGTCGCATCACAAGAACGTGAATTACAAACCCGGAAAGCTCTGCTGCACGACAAATATGAGACTATTACTTCCTATGAGAACACACACACTGGACACGCACCTGCTCCTGGCCATGCTCGACTCTGTGTCTTTATCCTGCTTTGTTAAATTGGGATCTTCCACCATTAAAAGAGCACAGCAGTTAATACCAAATAGACCTGCTTGTCTCTGCTCTGCTCGTTAACCCTTCAGGCGTCAGGGTTTTTAATTTGAAATCCTGTCCAGTAAATATAGAATCTAAGTTTTCAGTGCTGTTTCATACAACCACTGATATCAGAAACTGTGAATCTAGAGCTTAGAGAAGAAGAGTCTCGAATAACTTGGTGCAAAATTGCTACTTTGGTACGGCGGCCCTGAAGGGCAAAATACAAATTCGACAACACAAGTGCAAAATAAAAACACAAACGCAAATTGTCTATTTGCATTAATCAGTGCGTTTACATGATCAGGGAAATCAGACTAGGCTAGAAAACCGGACTCTATTTGGTTTTCCCCTCAAACCGGTCGGACCAGTTGTGCTCCTGTTTACATGGAGGAGAGTAAACCGATTTCCCTGGAGAGACTGGTCCTGCTGTATCAAATTCACTATTCCATGATTCAGACTGCATTATGTTGATTTACCTAAAAATGGTTTATTATTAGTAAGTATTTGTAATATTGTGTGTAAAAATACACACTGATCTTTCTAGGACAAGTGGGACTGTGTTAAAACATTTAGATCTGTGTTAAAGATGCAGGACTGTGTTAAGGTTGTAGTTAAACATGTGGCTGTATGTTCCACGTTGTCCAGGAGCTTTTCTGTTGTAAAAATGTTAACTTTATTGTTGAAATGTGAAGTGGACAGGGCTTGTGACCATGCCCAGTTGCATTTGTCCAATTGCAGACCGATTGTCTGTTTACATGAGTCTGAAATCAGACTACAATCGGTCGGGACCACGTGCGCCAACTGGTTTTCCGAAAACCGGTTTACAGCTCCTCAATAGGTCTCCCCAGGTTTACATGCACTTTGGAAAACTGGTTTAAATCAGACTAGGCTAGTTATCTGGTTTTCCTGGCCTCCATGTAAACGCCCTGTGTGTTTTTTCTTTGTGTTGGTGCTTTTGCGTCTGTGTTTCTGAATTTGTGTTGTTAAATATGCGTTTGTGTTTTTCCCTTCAGGGCCACGGCACTTTGGCACCTAAGGGGTTAATAAAATCAGGTTTTTAGACAATCTTATAGGTTATCTTTATCTCAAGCGCAGAGATATTCAGTGCGTATTGATTAGGGATGCACTGATCCGATACTGGGATCGGATATCGGGTATCAGCTATATGATATCGGTTCAGCCAATATTATTGTTTTATTAAAATGAGACAAATTTACAGGTTGATGTTGATCCAGAACATCACAAAATGTTTGATATTTTATTCAGATTAAGTTGTCAAATTGTGACTTGCACCATAAATAGACGTTACAGAACACTTAAAGACCAAATTTCAGTCCTTACACTAGTATCGGTTGATATTGGATATCGGCAGATACTAAAGCCAAAGTATCGGAAACGGTATCGGAATCGAAAAAGCTGGATCGGTGCATCCTTAGTGTCCCACAACGGCGCTGCAGCTTGGTGTGAGTTGGTCTTTACTGTCACATACAGTCACTGTGTTTGAAACAATCAGGAGTTTATCATGTTAGCAAAAGCTAGCAGCAGCACGCTAGCTGTGATTAGAGCCTGACATTCCCTAATTTGAGTCATTTTCCGATGTGCACATGCCCAGAAGCTTCTGCACAAGTGTATAAACCTTAGTGTTTGAGTACAGCAACACCTACAAGGACAAACAACAGAATATGCTATATTTATCATTTACTATTAAAAAAAAAACTGTAGAGGTCAATTATTGATCCACTTACCAGTATTATACTGGTGAGTGGATTTCTCAATGTCAGAATAGGCTTTAATAAACGCCATTTTTAGTTATTTAAATCTCAACTGGTTTTAGACCAACTGAACGTTCTACTGATGTGTGATCCAGAGCTTTATTGACGCACGTTTTTAAAGCTAAAGAACCAAAAACTGGCACCGAAACTGTGTCTTTTTTTTTTGGTTCCAATATTTCACAAACCTTTTCGATTGGTTCCAAATAGAAACAGTTGAACCACGACTAAACAATTTCCAGAAATCTTTTGATCGCAGACGGACAAACTGCGCAGCGGAACACAGTTTAAAACACTGTCAATGTACAAAAACACAGAAGCAAATTTACATCTTCACATTTAAATCTCTAATGGAGCATGTTGCCGAGCTGTAGAAATGGACAGATGGTTAATTAAGCACAGATTCTTATAAAAGTGTAAAGTTTTGCTAAATGTCCAAACTGTGAAGACATAAATTTGCTTTTGTTGCAGAGTAAACGTGAAAATTGGCAGCTTCAGGCAGTTTCAAGCTCTGTCTCTAAAACCTTTTCCATCTCAGACTTTCGGCTTTTCTTTGGCTTCGGCGAAACATTTACGAAATAATTTAAGTTACCAGTGTTAGTTGAACCGCAAAGAAGAACGGACGTAATTGTGAAATAAATGGCTTTTTTGTTTGGTATAAATGTAGTTGAGTGCTGTCAGCTTTTGTGAAAGTTTCTCATCAAATTTTGAACAATAAAGGCAAATTTTAGATTGAAATAAACTAATCAATTTAATTCTTTAAACATAACTTGAAATGTCACTGATGTCATTCCTTCAGCAGATTCACTAAACGAATTGAGACATTTTGAGGGATTAAATACTTTTGTTGTTGTTAGTATTTCAAATTAACATTTTCAAAATACAATAACAGTAATTGTCAAGTTTTGGTTTTCAAATTTCTCAAATAATTTTAAAACACTGTCTAACTTTGTATCTTAAAACGATGTTTCTATGGCTGTGTGAGAATTTGGATTTAATTTAATTGTAATACTGCATTTATAAGAGCTGTTATTTTGAGATTATTTTGTAAGGCTGCAACAAGTTAATTGATTAATCGCAATTAATTGATCAATTCTTTAAATAACCAGAGTAAATTTTCATATTGAACAGCAATGGTGTAAAAATTGTGTAATTTTGTGCTGCAATCCTTTAGTCGTTTAATTGGTCAACTTATCATTTTATTTAAGTAATAAGAATTTATATTGAGCAGAAACAAAAAGCTGTGAATTTGCTGAAGATTTGGGAGAGAACAATTGGTCTAATCTGCCTTTTTGTTTTTACATTTTCTGCATAAAGTGATGTTTTCACATGAACTCCACAGAATCTTTAGGCTGCATTCACAATACAAACTGAACCGACTCTGATCGATTGGGAACCAAAGTTGTAACATCGTCTCTTTCTCTAAACCAGTGGTTCCCAAAGTGGGGATCCCTCGGGGGTCACAAAGCAAAATCTGGGGGTCGCGAGATGATTTCAAGATGTAATTTTACAATTATGACTTGGTTTTTAATCTGTTTCTATAACTTTAGCATCAGGTTTGAGTGGAAATTTGTCATATAAAGCAATAATTCTACAAAAATAAATGCATTTTAGTCAAATTTGAATGGTTTTCCAACTTGAAATTTTTAAAGACATCCATTTTATTTTGCTGTGGAGGTCGCAATTTGGTTACATCAATATTTTGTGGGTCCCCCGTCTGAATACAATACACTTTTTACCAATGGAACTTGTGCTGTAGAGACACATCGGCTCCTCGCCTGTAGAGGCGCTGAGGGGCAGAAACACGTTATGCAACCAGCAAAGAACACACCGGCTTCTCTGCTACATCAGCGGTTACAACTCCATCAGAAACAAACAAACTGCTGGACTTTATGTTTTGTTTTAATAGATCTATCTTACAACTTCTCTCACATGAACGAACCCAGTGTGAGTGACAGACCAAGTGTCGGAGCAAAGACAATGTGGACTTTCACTTCAGAAGACATAACAAAATGTTTATCTATTTGAGTAGATCTGGCTCTGAAAGGTCTGTCATCTGCTCATTCAGCTTTATAACTAAATATTGGATGAATATGGACCATTTCCCTGCAGTAATGTGAGCTGTAGTGTTACTTTCTCTTGTTTGATTCCATCCAACTTTGTTATTTTAATAAATAACGGGACAAAGCGGTGATACACGGTCATGTGATCATAATTAATTCCACCTGAATCATCCCCCGTCCTTCTCCTGTTACTTTCATGTGTTTTTGCGTATTATTTGTCTCATTATCGATCTCACACAGGCTGTTTGTTGTGATTCTGAGCCTCATGTGTGTCTCAGCCTGGATCACGTCACTGTTCACTGGTTTTGTTTCGCTCTTGCTCCGTTTGCTTCACAAAACAAACGAACCGCTCCAGAGCTCGATTCAACCGAGCCGAGACCGACCTCTCCAACCGAACCAGATTTGGACATCTTGGACTGGATCAGAATTCACAATTACCAAATCGAAAGTGTATTGTGAATGCAGCGTTAAATTTTTTTTCAGATTGTAAAAAGATTTTTTTGTTTTTTTCTTCTTCTTTATGTATTTTTTGATTTGTGAGACTTAGTACTGCGAAGCCATAGTCCGGAAAACACTGCAATTTTAATCACAAGTAATGTTCTCTCAGCTCAAATTTGGCAGAAATTTATAAAATGAAAGAATTGACCAACTAATCAAAATACTTGTTGCAGCCCTGTTATTGTGTAAGCCTTGTGTCTTTCCCCGTGCTTTTATTGTGAAGGAGTGGTGTGCTTGTTTCCTGTTTGTTCAGAGAGTTTGGGTCACGTTTCGAGCAGAGAGTCTGAGCTCCGGTACAGATACTTCCAGATGGCGTAATAATGAACGGCGGCCGCCAGAGCCACAAACACGTGCCAAATGGCGTGAGCGAAAGGAATGATACCGTCGCTTTTAAAGAAGAAAACTCCCAGAACGTAAATCAGACCTCCCCAGGCCAGCTCCTGCAGACCGTCCGTGTTACTCTGAGAACAGACAAAAGCAAAAGGATTAGACACATTTTTTAATCACAAAGTCACAAAGAACATCAAGCTGCGGCTGCTGCATTTGCAGATTTTACATCAAGGTTTTGCCAGGTTCACGTCATACTAAGAGCCTCAATTTTTCTTCTATTTTTCACCCCGTACCGTTATTAATAGTGTAGGATTGAGGCAATCTCTTGCTCGCTCCCTCATCCACGTGCATGCGTATTGGCACCAACAGGCACAAGGAGAGCAGCCCGGAGGAGAAAAACAGACGCAGGTAGAACTAAAACAGCTCATACAAGGCGAATGTGAACAGAGGAACAGTAATGATTTCACAAACACGTTCGTTACATGTTCAGCTGTAAAATGATGTTTGGTTTATAACAACACGACGATATTCACGGAGAAAAGAGTCTCATAAGGACGTGACTTATAAGTTGGTGTTTGACGCTGGAAAGTTTGCGATGCGTTTCAAAACAAACAACAAATTTGTTCTAATTCATACATCAGCTTTCAGACACAATACACATTGTGTTAGTGGCTGTAATCTTTGTAGTGGACATATTTTAAAAGGGCATCGGAACTTTACTTTGTCTCTGCGCGGCTATTTCCGGCATTTCTCTTGTTAAAAACCCTGGAGACGGCCGTCAGACGCACGCATGACGATGCTGGTGTAGATTGTTTTTACCAGATCAGACTTGTTTGCATTATGAGTGTTACCTGCGCGTATGTCTGCACTGCTGCTGCGCTGTTAAGGGTCTTTCACACCAAGCCGAGGTTCGCCCGTCTGAACCGGTTTGACAACTTCTGTTGACAGGCGGCTCACGTGTGTTTGGTGTGAAGGCCGCTGTCGGGGGTCAGAGGAGCGCGCAGCACGTCGCGGAGGCGAGGTTTTGAAGACTTGCTGGTAGAGTCGGCATCGCCAGCGGTCGCTAGTTGCCGCATAAGCGGCTGTTTGATTAGCTCCGGGTCAGTGATACAGTGCGCAAGAAAACAGTGTGGAAACCCGAAAATTACGCTTATGAAAAACAGTATTTAGTCGAGCATGGATTGTTGTTATTTGCCGGGTTCAAACGGGATGTAAGTACGAAGAAGAATGGCTACTATTTGTCCGAAGAAAACAAAGATGGAGGAGTACAGCTGTAGTACAAAGGCTGGACTGTAGCGGGAATAGAAGTTGAGCCTAATCCGTGAGGTAAGATAGAAATCAATCGCCACAAAGTTTGACAACTACTCGCGCGCAACTTATGCGTTGTCTTTTCGTCAAGCATCACGCGCATGCTCACTCGGCATTTGTTCGCCAACTGTTGGCTGCTTGGATCATGTTTATGTGAATGATTTTTTACATCAATGTGCCCCAAAGAGACTAGCACAGACGGTGCGTCGCTCCTCCCTACTGAAAGTGACTGGGAGTTGTGTTACTTTGGCATCTCACGCTTCAGAAGTTACAATAATAATATCAAAAACAAACACTCATTCCCTCATCAGCTCTGTGTAACATGAATGATGATGTAGTAACACAGTGACACGCTCATGTAAATCTACACGAGAGCCTCATAAACTTTGAGCTCGGTTGTGACGACTGGTCCTAACGATCCAAAGTCCGCTGCAGTAAAATCTCAGTGATAACAGCTGTTTATCAACCGTGTTTATGTAAATCGTTTCAAACACCACACGATCGGTTTACGTCTGAATCCACAGCCAGATGTTTTCAGAATAATATTAGTCTGATTAAATTTCCTCTAAACCTGCTGCTGAGAAATGCGAGTCCAGAGCATCAGATGGAGTCCAGAGCATCAGAATTCTTCCTCAATTATTCAACTGTACATTTCATTTTGTTCAATGTGAATTTGAAAATATTGCCTTAACAAAAGAATGTATTATTATTATGATCTCGGTCTCGCTCCCTCTCTTCTTCTTTCTCGCTCTCTCTCTCTTTTTATTGTTCTCTCTGTCTTCTTTCTCTCTGTCTTCTTTCTCTCTGTCTCTCTTTCTCTTCCAAGTCTCTCTCTTCTTGCGGTTTTTGTAAACATTGGCTTCCTGTTCAACTGCAGACTTACTTGTTTTTATGTTTACAGAAAGAAAGTGTGAGGTTGAGAGAGAATGTAAGAGAGAGACAGAGAGAGAAAGAGAGAATGTATAATATTTAAAAGTAATTGTTACCATGGATGTGACGACTGAAGCAGGGAAAAAGCCCATAGTGAGATAAAAGCCAGCTCCACCAGTTTATATCTGAACACAAAACACAGACAAACTGAAAACATACGACAAGACAAAACAGACACAAAAGGGTTGTGGTGCGTTCAGGCCGGACAGCGTATTTGCGCTTTGACTTAACATTTTCAATGTAAACCCGCGCCTGAGCGTTCAAGCGAATTTGCGGTGTGAATTGGCGTGCTGCGTCGTGGAAGCTCAAACCTGCGGCGGCCGCTACTTTGCACAAAGCTGCGGCGAACACAGGAGTTGGAAAAATCCATCTTCAGACGTGTTGGAAGTCGGTGTCAGCCAATCAGAGACTACTCCTGTGACACGTGACATGTTGTTCTTCTCTCACATCAAGAAGAAAAAAGGACTGTTTACTGAAGTCTTTGAATCACTTTTTTAACGAAAGGTCGCTTGTTTGGGGCTTTTTTCAAAGCCTTGGTCATTCGTTGCTTTGAAAATCTAGCGACACAGCAAAACAAACAACATGGGACATGATCTGGACTGTAGGGCTGTAATCGACCAAAGACATTCTTAGTCGACTAAAAACTTGTCCCATCAACCAATTAATCGACTAAAAAGGGGGCGTGGCAAAGGCTCTGAAGCTAAAAGTACAGTTATCAAAAATATTACAAATCAACGCTAAAACTTGGGTCGAAATTAGATCCTCATTTGAACAAATACACAAAACATTAACAGGACAAACAATCTGGTATTTTCTGCAAAGAAAAAGAAAATCAAATTTCTGAAAAGTTTTAAAATAATCTTGAGTTTCATCAAAACTGGTTTGAAACTAAAATGTTTGATAATAAACTTGGATTTTGTGTTGAAAATGTCAGTCCATTGTATAAATCTGACTTTCTCGAAAGAACATTCTAATTCTCATTGTGAGAATCAAGTTTATTTCTTTGTATTAAAATCAAGTCAGAAACTTTAGTTTTGTGACAACTCTGCAAGAAACCTTGCTCAAACAGACAAATAATTTCCGTAGTTCATGCAAAAACTATTGACCCTATTTTGTCCCGCCCACTTTTCTAGGATTTGCACTTCCTGTTTAGCTCTGTTGCGGTAGTTTACATGTTTGTCTGTCTGTCTTGTGGGGCAATTTCAAACATATGTCATGACAGTTAAAATAAAACTATCGTCTGAAGTCTACAGGCTAAATGCAGCTAAACAGGAAGAAAAGTGGGCGGGACAAAATAGGGTCAATAGTTCATGCAGAAAATGAAGAAGAAACAGTGTGTTAATATAAAAAGACACTTCAGACCAATGATTCTGTTACTGTTGAATACAATTCTTTATAATCTAAATAAAAGAATTAGTCGACTAATCAAATTTTGGTCGACCAAGACGCCATCGACCGATTAATCGACTAAACGACTAAAGAACTACAGCCCTACTGGATTGACATGAATCTATCAATCAATCAATCAATCAATCAATTTATTTTGTATAGCCCAAAACAAAGCCTTTGCAAACAAGCAAGAACTCAAAGAAGCGCTTTGGGGCGTAAAAAGTGTCCTTGTCCTCTGACGCCACGACGCTTGCCTGTTGGGCATCAGCTTCAAAAATATTCTGCATCAAAATTTGCTTCAATCGCGAATTTATTTGCTTAAATGCTGTCCGGTTTGAACGCAGCATTAGGGTTATCTTGTAATTTAACACAGATCAGGCCGGATCTCCAACAACCCCCACAGCAGAATGAGTTGTAAAACCATTGAAAATTATTTCTTTGAGTAGTCTATACTATTAACTTACCTAAATTACTAACCCAAAATAAATAAATATTGTCTGTTGTGAAATTACATCTTGAAATCATCTGATAACGCTGATAACACGCACTGATCTAAAGTGTTACTTGCTGTTCTGGACATTTACAGAAGTTTTAGTTTAGAGTTTATTTTGAGCCCAGATAAAATAGTGAATGTAAAAACATCTTCAAAACAAGTGGAATCTTAAGCCAAACCTCTCACTTCCTTTAAATCTAAATTAGACCATTTCCTTTTTGTGTTTCCGTCAACACTTAGTCATCAAAAAATAAACAATTATAAATGTCTGTATAGTCGGATTTTAAAACAGAGCTATTTACCCCAAAATGTATTAGCTATGATTTGTCAATTTTACAGATTGTGACAGGAATCAGCTTACGCTTGATTTTTAGCTTGATTTTTGAATGTACCCTGGCCATAACATCTGAACAGTGATAGTTGTGAGTTGTGTGTGGTGTATTTCGTACTTTTCGTGGTAGTTGAAAACATAAATCGTTCCTGCTGCCGCCATGAGCCAAATGAACCAGCGCATGTGAGCAGCCAGCGGCCCGAGCTCTCGCAGATTCAGCCTGAGACAAACACAGACAGAAGAGATTAGAAACTACAGAAACATTTGTCTGCACTTCAAAAAACAATGACAAGAACATTCCTAATTGCTTGGTTTCATAATTTTCAACTTGCATTTAAGTAATTGATTATTTAAATAACTTTGTATTGAAGGGTGACCTGCCCAGTAACATTAGGCGTTTTACCACATGAAAGTACCAAGAACTAATCCCAACATTCCTACAGTTCCTGTTTAGCCAGAGGAACTACCCTTTTCCCATGTTCGTGTTCACACAGCAACAGTTCCTGAAAGTGGATCTCACTGGCTTTAGCATTAGCATCTGTAAAGTCTGGAACATTTAAAAAGCTATTTATTGGTGCTAGTAAAATAAAAGTTGTCTTTTTCGATTCCACAAAAGTTATGATAAGCAAAAAGTAAAAACATAATTCAAATTAACAACTAAATAAAATTACTGGTATTTACTGTAATTGCTTATAATTTGTACAAACTAAATGACTATATTTTGAGAGTTACTGTTTTAATCATTGCTCAAAGTTATTTTTCTTAAGATTAAGGAAAGGTTAGCTAAATGTGAGAACATATAAAACATGTTTCCAACAAAGTTAGCATTGTAAAAGTGATTATGTCACCAAAAGGTTCTTGGTCTGACTGGAAAGTACCTGCCCCAGAGTAGTAGCTAAAAAAGTCCCTAAGTGTGGCCCCAGTCCATAGTTCCTGCTCTGTGTGAACACGCCTATAATGGGGACTGGAACTAAAAAAAGTACTAGGGACTGAAAAAGGTTCCTACAGTGGGAAAAGGCCTATTTTAACATTTTGAGCAAAGTCGCATGTCAATGCTAAGTAGTTAAAGGGGACCTATGTGTCAAATTTACTTTTCTAAGTTTTTAACCTTGTTATAATGCCTTCCTTCACATTAGTTTACTCAAAGTTATATTTCAATTGATTCATGCATGTTGGAGTAACTTGTATTGTTTTTCAGCTGCAGCTCAAGTTCTCAGAAATCCCCGTTCTCACCTACCACCTATCCCCTCCCACTGTCTGTTTTACTTGTTACTCAAAGTTAAGCTTATATTGTTCAAAACTGTCCCAGAGCCACTTTCCAACAATAATAATTTGTTATGTAAAATCTGTTGCTTTTTACAGTTACATTTTAAAGTGACGAGGGGCTATCAGTTCTGCAGTTTTGAACAGGAAGTCAGTAGAGCTGTTCCTATTTTTAAGCTGTTTTGTGTTTTACAATGAACAAAAGTAAATTACTGATCTGCATATGTTCTAGTTTCTTATTAAATATAGACACAATAGGACCCCTTGAAACTGTGCATATGAGGTTTAAATAGCATTAGCTACTGTTCTGAGTCTTTTTTTTAGCATTTTTAGTGCAAACTGATGATTAAGTTGTCAAAATAGTCACAAACTGACTGTGTCTCACTTCTGTGGCCAGCGTCATTTCTACACTCTATGTGACATCAGCGTGCAATATCCACTCAAATGAGAATTATCTCCAGACACCTGCTGTCAATCCAATCACCTTGCTGCCTTTCCCCTTCTCCCAATGCCTTTCAATAGGTTTGTTGCAGTAGAGCGATGTGGTGTAGGTTGGACGCAGTCGGTGAGAGTGGTCGGGTCTGATGACAGCGCTACATAGGTCTCGGTAATCTTAATCAATAGTCTGTGAGGTCAAAAAAGAGCAACTGCACCATCTTCACAACTACAAAATTTAAATGCATGCTGGAAAATGAAGTGTCATCAACACGTGCGGACTGACAGCTGATTGGATCAGATCTGTTTTGATCAGAAACGTGACGCTGTGCAGTTCCTGAGAACATTCTTAATATGATACTGATGAGTTGAAAGTCTTTATATATAGTGTTTATAGTGTAGGAAAACGGGAGCAAGTTGTGTGTCAGTTTTATTCAGTACAACAGTGATCTGAGGCTTTCTGATCCGCCTGCTCCGTCTGCAATCCAGAGGGAGATTTCTGTGTGTTTAACTTTACTGGAGTTTGGTAAAATACCCAAGGCAAAGTGATTAGCCTGGCAGTATAGGTCAGTGTCAGCCACATTTAGCATGAAGCCACCATACCCAATGCTTTGTAGATTGCCCCGCCCTCTCATTAAATATGCAGAAACTTTAGAATGAAACAGCAGCCAAACAAGCCTGGCTCAAACAAAATCCCCTCCTCAATTTCACATAAAATTGACATAATGATTGAACCAGAGTATGTGGTGTGTTTTTCTGTGTGTACTGACCAGGGTGCGTAAGAGGCAGCGATGAAGAAGTAGATGACCACTCTGTCACACATGTGGAAGCAGTGCTCCATGGACCTGCAACACACACAAAACCAAGTCTGAAACATTGCTAAAACAACAAAACAGTCTCTTTCTATGTCTATTCCTGCACTGTGCCTTTAAATAAAAACAAATGAGAAGATAAAAATAGCTGTGTCCTGTTGAGAAAGTTCAGACCTCAAGTGGCTCTTCTTCCAGGTGATGATGTGAAACACTGTGGAGACGACGAACAGAGCGCACAGACCCAAACCGTAAACCACGGCAGTGATTCTCTCCCAGGAAGTGTCCGAGAGTCGGTGGAGCAGAGCCATGCCCACGAAGGCCGGCACGATCAGCAACTACAACAAATAATACAAACATTACATACATACATTACCTGCAAGTGAGAATATAAAGAGTGACATAAGTTGTTTAAAATGATCCAGGATTCACAAAAAGATGTGTAATGTTTGTGTTTGTGACTCGAGGGTCAGGCTGGTGGAAACAGAAAACTACTTCCAGTTTATCGTCATCTTTTTGCATTCAGTTAACCTCTGTGCTGCATTTTAAACTTGTTTTATTTAATACAACGAGGTTGAATTGTGTCGGATGCATTATGGACAGTTTACCTCTGCACATCCATCACTGGAGACTTCTCAATCTGCTCTTAAGACACATATCCATTTTGTAGATTGTGTGTTTTTATTGCTATTTTATTGTACATGTGAAGCACTTAGGTCAGGTTGTGTTGACTTGACATTATGCACAGATCAATAAAGTGAATGGTAAAGAACCAGAGGAACATTGGCTACGGAGCAGAAGTGGGCAATTATCTTTCACTGAGGGCCATTGTAGAATACAGAAGAGTGGCAGAAGACCAGACCACGACATGGGTGCAAATTTGTACATTTGTGTATAATATAGGCCTATTTAAATCTGGGGAAGCTGATTTTACTGTAAAAACAATTAAGGTTTTAAATCTCCTAAATCCTTCAACGCATGGTTAATATTGACATGTTTTCCTTTTGGTTGCATTTATGGCATAAAAAAACTTTTTTACAAACGACGTGAAACTGAAGAGACCACCCAAGCTCAGCAATCAGAGCACAGCATTCAGCTCCTGATTAAACTAAAATTCTTTATTATTCAATCCAGACAGTCAGACAGACTCATTGGTCTCATTTTTTCACAAAGTGTTGCATTTACCACAAATACTTTTTAGTAAGAAGCACTAGGTTACTAATGTATAACAAAAAATGTATTACCCAACTTTAAAGGGAACCCTGGTTATGAAGAGAAATATGGCAAAAAACACTAGTACTGCTCATGCTGCTTATTAAAATTAATTTGCAAACAAATATATAACTGCTTATCATTTTTTATAAAAATTGTCATTGTTTATTTGTTTTCCACTGGAACTCAAACTGAAAAGGTTTAACCCAGAAATTCATAGTTACCTGCTACTGCCTGTTACCATGACAACTAGGGATGGGACGAGATCTCGTGCCGCGAGATCAAATTGTCACGATAACGTACTGAATTGTCTCGTGAGATTTTTCCATGGTCATGAAATTAAGTTTTGTATCTAGTAAATATTCTCCTCCACACACAGACTTGTAGCAGACTTATTCTGACATAGTCTAAACTCTGTCTCAGTTTTTATTTCGTAAAGATAGGACCAATATTGACAGAGATAATTAGTCCTAAACATTGCAAAAGAAAAATATACAATCGTCAAATATACGCGCGGACATCGCGGGAACAGCGCAGTGTTTTTCACACTTAAACATAGTTTAAAATAGATCCACAAAGAGATATTTTGGTCAATAACTGTTCTCATGTCTGGTGCCTGTTTCAAGCCTGAGCTGGATTAATTTCAGTCAAAACTCATATCGTTGAAATAATAAAAATCCATGACAACACTATTTTATTTCATAACCATAGCAAAATGGCAGCCTCCATGTCATTTATTCATAACACTATTTTGATAAATCTACAAATACTTCCAAGGTATTTGTCCTGTATTTATTTATGTGATGATATTATAAGTGTTTTAGGGTAAACATGTGATTATATCCAGGGTTCACTTTAATATAAATGTCCATTTATTGTGCAACTTACTAAGAATACAAATGCAGACATGTATTCTATAGCTAAGGCAGCATTTGCCCAGGCTAAAAATTTAAACTACATCAATTGCTATATTTATATATTTTTTCCTATTTTTTGAGAAGTGTAACAGGAACTATAATGGTCAAGAAAGAAGAAGTTTTTTGTTTGTTTTTTCCATTACAGCACTTTCAAACGCTCTGTCATCAGTTATTCTGCGTGTACCATTATGGAAGTTTTCAAGGCGAGTTTAGATTGTCAGAACAGAACGAGTATCGAGTGTGTTCTTACGGCGTGAGTGTAGCAGTTAGCGGCGTGTTCGTAGCAGGTCGGCTGGTAGCGGCAGTTTGCAGAGCTCGTCTGTTCATGAACCTGGAACAGTCAAACAACAGAAAGTCAATACAACCCACAAACTTCACTCATGTTGACTTAAGCAGATCTAGAACTGTTTGTGCTTGTGTTGGATGAAGCCAATACAACACTACAGATAGGTTTACTATTTGTATTTAGTGTTAAAGCAGTCAGTAGGTTCTGTTCACGTTCTGGAATTCAATTATGTCATAAGTCCAGATGTTGGGAAGGAGGCAGATTATTCTATTAATGTTCTTTGGAATGAAATATCTCAAAAAACAGGGGTGTCAGACTGGGGGGGTAAATGATACTATTGTCCCCGGGGCCCAGGCAGGAAAGGGCCCCCAAAAGCAAGTCATTTTTGCTTGTGAGACAGATGTTCCTCTAAATGCAATTATTAGTGATATCAAAGAGATCCATCATTACGATAAAACAATGAAAACAGACTTTGGCCACAGAAAATTGCTGAATAAAGAGGGATAATAATAGGCCAACTTTTTAACAAATATAATAGCTCAACATTATAGCTGACATAATTTATTTCTGATGTTTATAGCTTAAAAGGAGTTAGCTAACGGCGAGTGAATGCAGTGGTTCCAATCTAATAGTTTTGACACAAAAAACCCACAAATATATTGTTTTAAGTCAGTTATGGCGATAAAATCTTGAAAATTAATATCACTGTAAATCTTTCAATTTGATCTGCTGAAGCTTGCAAAAACCCTTTAGCAACACTTGGCAAATTGTAGAAACTAAATGAATTTATATTAGCATGTTCTAAAGAAATAAAACCCAAATAAGTTGAAAAAAAAAAAAATAAATAAATAACAAGCAAAATAATTAAAGCACAAGATTATGTACAGCATTAGGGCCCATGAATAAAGTTTGTACCTGGGGCCCAGAATTTGGTGCCATGCCTCTGTCAAAAAATAATCCGGTTAAATAATAATATTATTCATAATTTTTGGAGGTAATTAGTAGTATAGTAGTCAAGAATAGAGACCTTTCCGAGGCCACAAGACTTTTAAAAGTCAAGACAGAGCCAAGACCAAATCAAGACCATCTTAGTACTTTTCGGTAATGTCTTGGTTAATAGCCCCCATCGCACTCCAACCACACCCCTACGTTACCGGGAAGCCTTCGTGTCCCATTCCTTCTCGTACCAGTTGGAGGAAGCGGGGGGGGGGATTGGGGGTCTTGAATCGGCCGAGACAGAACCCCCACACTGAGTCTCTTGTCTGGTCATCGCTCACTTGATTCCACGGAACTTCAACATCAATATCAATTAATAATCAATGTATAACTATATCTGTTTGGTGTGGTCCTTAATAACAAATCTAAATTCATCAGGCATAATCTTATTTTGCAAGGTTTTTTGCAAACTGCGCCGGGGACAGGTCACTGTGGTGGGGCCGTGAACTCCTGATCCAGGATAAGCAGAATATAGTGCTAATGAATGATCCAGCTTTTTTATTGCCGAAACGGTTTCTGTTCCATTAAACACTAGGCATCTACTCATAACCAATTTATCTACCGACAGTAGTGTGGGACTGAAATTGCTCTTCTTCTCAAAATATAACAAAATGCATCAAAGTGCTATGTAACTGTTAATTAATGTGCAACCAAGAACTTAACAGCTCAATCATGAAATGTTCTGGATTAACATCAGCTTGTAAAAAGTCCTTTCATCTTTTTGAAAAGACTAAACATTGAAAAATTGAAACATTTCAGTTAATATGATCATTAACTGCCCTGCCCTAAATAATCTCGTACAAGAATCGTTACTCGGCCACACCCCTTGAACTCATGTCCAGGCACATCGGACTTATTATCAGGTCAAAACTGGTCCGGTGTGCAGAAGGCTTAAGACGATTAGTATTGAACCACAAAGGAAAGTACTTGGTCATAGTTGCTCACACTTTCCAAAAACAACACCAAGAGCAAAAATAAATGAAAGAACATTAAAAATTCTAATCAAAAAAATTTATGTAAGCAACCTTCTAACTAAAGATGTCAAGATTATTAGGTTAATCTGTAATTGTGATAATGATGTCACAATATAATCCCGACAAGAATATTAACTGTGCCAAATAAGCAACGTTTCTTCTTTCATTAAAAAATCAATGGGCAATATTACAGTTCCAGTTTTTAGAAAAGCGAAGTGTTGTATTGTCAATAGCAGTTTGTCACAGCAGGAGGTAAAATAAAAGATGTCACTACTGGCTAAGCATTGCCATTTTAGAAGCTAATTAATTAGTTAATTAAATAGTCACAAAATTGGTCACAAACTGGAGGAAAAGTGATGTTTAAGATGATAAAAAAGAAAAAAAAGCAAAGATTTCACTGTTGTTTTATCGCATACATTAGAATTGTGAATAACTGGCTCTGTGCAGGGATGTCAGTTGGCTTGTTTATATTCAAAACAGCAGTTAGCATTTAGATACAAACACGTCTCCTTTAAAAACAAAAGTGTCCTATGGTGAAATATTCTTCTGATTTCTTAAGTCTTTAATGGGTTTTCTGTAAACATTCACCACAACTCATTGTTCATTGTTCACATCCCTTTAAATTGCTGTACTGAAAACCTCATAAAAACTAACTGAACTGGAAATGCTTGTAAATACAGAAGTGCGCTATTTTGAACATAAACAAGCCAACTGAAGTTCCGTGCACAGAGCAGAGCCAATTGCTAAATCTAAATGTTCTACTTCTAACCATCATTGACATTCACAAATGGAACAGAACGGTTTTGTTACATCCACAAACAAAGCTCACAATCTGCTGCTGCCACACTCCTCTCCGACCAATATTTCAATTACAAACACTGTAATAATCAACCTATGCAGCAGCTTTAAAATTAGAATTATGGAAGTGACAATAGGGAAATTCAGCCCTTCTAAAGATTACAGTAACTGACAATAACTTTGACATGGTTTTGCAGATTAACAAGAAGTCTTCCTGCTTCCTGTTCCAATGCAAAATATGCAAATCATTTTCTGGCTCTTGAATTGTAAATGAGCTTTTCAAAATGTGTCAGTAGCAGAAATCTGTAATATAGCTCTAGATTAAATGAAAAAGAAATGTAGGGCCCAAATGAATTCAAGTATTTGTCCTCAAATAAGTTTGCCTATTGAATCTATTCCATTTAAAAGTATCAAAAATAACATCAGCAAAATGTAACCACAATCTAAAAATGTAAAGTTTGCAGAATTATCCACCACAAATGTCTAAGAACTAGAGAATCAAAGTTCAAGATTATTCAAAAGATTATTGCTTGACAGACTGCAGGACGTTAGTGCTCTATGAATGTAAAGAGTGAAGAGATAAAATCAATTGATCAATCTCACAGAAATAAACTGTTAAAAATGTATTGTACAACTGTAAAGAAACCACCTACTTCCCAAATGGAAATAATTGAGCGCTTATGAATAGACTAAGTTACATTCATTATTCGATTACACTATTTTTGTAAATGATTACAGTTGCACAGCCTTAGTACTAGACCAGAGTTAAAAAGCAACAATATTATATTGCGTTGACCATTTCAGTATTCTGTAAAACAACCTGAACAATGGCATTGTTGAAAATTGAACATTTATTAATTCATCTTATTGAAATTAGTGTTGAGAAATAGAGCTGGACGATATTGACAATTATGAACATCTGTTGCCGCCAATATTCTAGCGATACTTTCTCCATCCAATGGATATGTGGTAAAATAACTTTTTTGTTGACTTTTTTGTTTTGTTCACATTGCAGAATTTTATGTCATGAGTCCAGATGATGAACAAAGCAAGTTTTTTTTTTTATTAACTTCATTGCATTTGTACACATTTTCAATCTGGTTATGTTTATTAGTGACTTTCACTTTTTGTATTTCAACAAATTTTAGCTGCTTGATGCCTAGCTGTTTTAATAAAATATTAATCATAAATATCATTGGCCGATATAATGATGTGATGCCAGATGAGTGCAACCTTTTGCCAGACGAACCACAAAACTGCAAAATAACATTCATTTTTAGCCTCTTTGTAGCTTTTTTTTCTAATGTTAAAAACAACATTCATCAAATTTTAAAAAAATCTAATCAGAATCAAGTATTTTCTTTGGTATCACAATAGAGTTTGAATTTTTAGTATTTTTAGTATCGTGACAACTAGGAATGTCACAATATCAAATTTTATTATTGCGACTATTGTGATGCAAAATATCACGATTTAGTGATTATTCATGATTATGACCATCACGACCAAACATAAACAATCATTCTCATTGTCTAACACGCTACTTTTTATGAAATCACACTTTCTGAATGAAGCGATCTTAATGTGACAAAACATTTTTGCTGCGATTGTTTTAAAAAATGACTATATGGAAAAAATATATTATACAATTTGCTTCTAAAATTGTGTTTTTTCTATATATATTTTAAAAGCAGCTCTTTCCTTCTAAAATGGCCACATTCAGAGATAGGTTGAGAATATTTTATTTTTTGCCAATATCAATATTTGTTTTTTGACCGCCAGATATTTGCAAATTTTATCCATTACAAGACTCACAAAATGTACTCACCATAGCAAGAAAATAAAACAAATCTGAAGCAATAATATATCGCCTTTTTCTATAACTTCAATATTTAATTCATTACTAGGTTCAGAAGAGTTATCTAAAAAGAATAATTTTGTTTCTAAAATTGTCACTATTATTATTCTTTTGTTCTTACGATTATATTGTGTTTGGAATAGTCCGATTATCGATTAAACTAATAATCTTGACATCCCTAGTGACAACAGTAACTGCAACTAACTAAAATGTTGGTTAACCGATTGTTGTTTAGAATCTTAAAGTCCCTTAAAACACAATTGAATTACAGAAAAACTAGCTTTTCTCATGTTTTGGAGGTTGTATAAAGACCAGTTAACAATTACCGTATTACACTACTGCATTAGTTTCAATATTCAGTTTAAGACCAAAATTAATGGACCAGTATGAATACAAATGTCTATAACCTAGCCTCTAAAATCCCTCAAATGTATCTGTGTGTTTAATATTTGCATAAAAACACACTGACTTTGCATTTATTTTCCATTCCAACATTGTGAATGCATTTATTTACACGCACTTAAAAGCTCTGGTGTCTTTTCTATTGTTGTAAAAGAACATTTTGTGGTTTGCATTGTCTCCTTCGCTTTCTTCTGCAAACATAAATGATAAAACACCCTTCAACATGGACATTTGACACGTCTATTTCAACAGGAAACCAATAAAGGCGTGTGCAGTCAGAACAGTACGTGCCACTGTTATCTTTGCCCCATATCAATCATGTTACAGCAGCTTCATAAATAATAAATAGATATAAAGTCACTGATACCTACCTATTGAAGCTGTTTACACGCTTCATTTTTAGGCTTTTTACTACAGAAGAGCAAAAATAAAAATAATACAGCCAGCCAGAAAAATAATCTGGTCAAAAATAGTCGAAATGCACAATTAAATGTCCAGAAAGCAAAATAAAAAAGGAGATGCTAACGTTAGCTTCGACTTAGCATCGCAGCTTCCCACCACAATCTCGCCCTTTTAGCCGTTTTCTCAGCACCATTATGTGATAAATACTGCTCATTCCCAGGCGTTTTAATCCAAAGTGTCCATAAAAAGAAAAAAATATGTGGGCAAGGCGAAAAGAAGCGAGCGGAGCGGCGTTCACGACCGCCGGAGTCCTGCTGCTGCCTCCAAACCGAAAACAGTGAGTGATTTTCGGCTCATCTCTGCAAACTCCGCCGCCCCCAACCGCCGGAGGTGAAGACGAGGAGTGACGCGGGCGGCGACCAATCAGCGACGTGGAAACCGGCACACGGGCCAATCAGAGACGAGTAAGGCGGGGTGAAGAGAAAGTGGCATGATCTTTGTTGCACGCTGATTTTACCACGGGATTTCCAACCTTATGAATATGACAAGGTAATTATCATGCACCACAACACATTTTCATAATCAATTGACATTGCATTGCATTACTTTACATAACATTACGGTAAATTTCAGTTGCTTTAATTCACTTTTGATACAAAAATAAGTAGCCCTGATCTAAAAAAGTTCAAACATGTGTCTCTTAAATGGCATTTCCCCTTAATCTATTAATTTATTAATGAAATTTACCAGCACTGTGTATAGGAAACCGAAATGAGCAGTCATCTTTCTGGAAATAGTGCTTGCAATGTATGAAAGATCACATAGTGACATTGTTGACTTTATTTAAAAAAAAAAAAAAAAACGTATTTGGCATTTATAAAACATAAACAAAGTCCCTGTTCTAATGTGTTCAGTTCATGTGAAACCATTGCATTCTATAGGCCAGTAATATGATGAAGCTAAAATTATTTTTTAAAATTATATACATACGGGTTTCGAAAAAAAAAAAAAAAAAAAAAAAAAAAAAATTATATATATATATATATATATATATATATATATATATTATATATATATATATAGGCATAATGCCTCCTGAACACCTGAACACAGATTGTGAGGCGAGTTCGTCCGAGACGTGTCAGAGTTTCTTGCGAAGTGCCTTGTACACCAGCAGCAGTCCACTGTGGTCCGTTATTGCCCAAAGCAGCGCGGATTCTCGTGGATTACCGCAAGAATGCTCGTTTTATGAATTGAAAGCTGCATCCAACCACTGTGACCTCTGACAAAAATAGACTCTCTACAGATTCTTTCTTGCGCAACTCTCGGACAAGCGCTTGCACTGCATCGAGGTCTGTGTACAAGAACAAATTGGTTTTAAGCACTTTTTAAGTCTTGTGAGAGTCGTGCGAGAATTCGCACCCAGTGTACGGGAGGGGTTAGATCTACGTTTTTGTTTAAAATCTTTATCTGCATGGTTGTGGGAATATTTTGGTTTGGCGGTGCTGAGATGTGATGTGATGAATTTGGGCCATTCAATTTCCTGTGTTTTGAGCTATCAGATCCTATTTATTTGTATCAGGTTTACATTAGTAAAATTTTAACAACAAAAAAAAATGCTGACAAGATTAAAAAATAATTGCACATTGTCTGGAGCAGGAGGGTGTTGATGCATCCTGCGCACCCCCACTTCCACGACCTTGTAAATAAACGATGAATAAAGATAAAAGGCTATAGAAAACACTGGTGTGTCGTTTGTATTGTTTTATGAAATATATTGATTTGTATGTTTTTCTTTCCTTAGTATTTGTTATTTTGTGCTGTGGGATGAGTTTTTGGGATTGTTGTGTGGTGTTTGTCTTTTTAACTGTACTTGTTTGTTATATTTTTTGTTTGTTGTATTTCTTAACACAAAAAAACTATTCTGCATCTGAATATCAAAATCAAGTATTTTCTTCGGTATCAAAACAGTTTTAGTTGTTTGTATTGTAACAAGAGTAACTACAACTAACTATAATTTTGTTGTTTAGAATCTTAAAGTCCCTTAAAAACTTAAAAACAGGTGAGTACTGATTGTTCTCCTTCGTCATGGAAACAGGCAGCACATGTTTCCAGTCTTGTCTTCACAGTCCCGTAGCGTCAGTGATGCTGCCTGAACATGTTCTTCTGTAACTGAACCCGGTCCAGCCCGGTCTAACCCTGGTCTGGACTTGCACTCGGGGCGTCTCAGGTGTCTGCGGTGTGTTTAAGGTCTACGTTCACAAGCATAATCTCCAGTTTCACTCACTCCGATCGCTTTACGTAACTTCTTTATGCAACGGCGAGACAAAGGAGCCAGGGTCAGGCAGAGGTCGGACTAACCCGGGATAGGACAGGGTCAGGTGTGGGTCTGATCAGCTGACAGACGTGACGTTTCGGAACATTTAAGGGGAGACACTCTGAGGGAATAGGAAAAAACTTAAAGGACACATACAGTATTATGCAAACCCCAAGCTTTTAATCCTGTTCTACCATTGCTTAGCCTTTTGTCACAAACACAGTTGAAGTTTTTCTGTGAGATACTATTCTTTTCTTTGTGAGTATCAGAAAACACTGTTTTGAATGTTACGTACTGTGATGTCATAAGCACAAGTCAATAAATCATTCAGTTACAAGAAAGAAAGAAAGAAAGAAAGAAAGAAAGAAAAGAGATTTGCTTGTCATACATTGAACACACACATTGGACATAGACTACATACGGTACTTATTATCTGTCAGTGGTTACACCATGAAGCCTGATTTTGTCAGATTTCAAAAGCTAAGCAGGTTGGGCCTGGGCAGGACTTGGATGGGAGACTCTGGAAACCCCAGGACTAGAGATGACTAGGCCAGAAATATTATTGTGTCTTTAGGCAAAACACTTCACCCACATTGCTTGGTGTGGAGTCTCTGTTGTTATGACCCGAGACTTAAAGGGCACTGTGTAAGATTGAGAGGAATTTTAATTATCACATATAGTCAACAAACATTTAAATCATATTTATTCTTTACAACATGAATACTTAAGAGAGCACTGTTAACCAATCCACATCAATTGTGATACATTTATACGTATTCGAAATGTTTTATTACGGGCCGGAATGTGTATAAGTGACGCTAGATGTCAGCATGCTAAATAGGCAAAATGCATGTGAATGGCTCCCTCTGGTGTTCAAAAGTGGAAATTCCTTGGATCACTTTGTTTGTTTGTTTTTCTTACACAGTGCCCCTTTAACTTGATAAAATGTACTGAGACTTGGGACTCGACTTGGACTCGAATGTCAGTGACTTGAAACGACTTGGCATTTCTCCTCAAAAAATAATTTGTTTTAGATTTACAAACTAAAACATGTCTCTCCTCATTTCTTTTTGTGACCAGAATTTTGTTTTAAATAGGATTCTTATAAAAATAATTGAAGTTGTAGAAATATAAATGTATGTGGTTTGATTTGATTTGAAGACGTGAAACTAAAAGCTGATGACTTGAGACTTGCAAATAGTGACTGTCCATTTAGTCAGCTTGGGAAAACTTTATTGATAAAACAACAAAACGGGACGAGAGCAGCTGTTTTGGATCAATGATGAACCGGTCACAGAAGTCTGGCCTCTGAAGCTTGAAACAGTGTTTTTGTCCACGTTTTTTTCACTCACCTGAATGTACAACAGTAAGAAATCTTTCTTTTTCATACGGTGAAGCATTTCTCACACAAACAGGACAAAGACAGTTATTTTTTAAAAGTCAAACATTTAATAAAACTTTAATATTACAACAAGAACAGTGAAAACAACATATCCTAAAATCAGAATAAAGACCTTTTACCTTCAGGTTAAATCAGGTTTGTGTCTGAACAGTTTCACATCAGTCTGTCACAAAGTCCTTTTCTTCTCTTTGTCCAGATTCTCTCAGAGAAACTTTGAAGGAAAAGTAATAGATGAGAGTAAATGTACAATAAAGACCAAAGCAGAATCTTAATCCTTATTTTCCCAGACCTGTGTTTGAATCTCAGATTGTTTCAGAAGCTTCAGGAGCAGATGTTTTCTTGTCCAGACGTCGCTTTATCTGAAAATACACTTCAAATATAAATCATGTCAAATACAAACGATTATTTGTTCAAATCCACTAAAACAGAAGAAAGCACTTGTGGGAAACACTCGTCCAGACAAAGTTTTCAGACACTTCTGGAACTAAAAATCACATTAAAATGAATCAGTGATAAAATGATCAAACAGTTCACTTGTTGTAGCTAAATATAAAAACAATGATAGAAATATACATTTTCTCACAGTGACAAACTCTTGTAGTTAGCTGACAACAGTGCTGGCTAGTGTTGCTGCAACAGCTTGTGTCAATCAGCGCACCCCCGTGTTGATTAAAAAAAAAAAAAGTTATATGAGACAGATATGGAGCTGCACAGTGAAAGACCGCCCTGGTTCCGGAAGAGTTTTGCCCCATGTTAAAGTGCCATAGGCTTTTCGAAAAATTCAAATTTTAAGAGTTTAAAGAAATACCGCGGGCTATCCAGCTATGTGCTAACTCAGATCCACAGCGCGGTTGTTTTCAGTCTAAAAAGCACATCTAGAACTTAAAATTCGGCAAAATGTCGTAATAACTTCGTAGTTTACAAAGCTGAAAAAACGTTTTTTAAACAAAAATGTAGGTCTTATACTCGTGACTCACCACAGAGCTGCTTAGCCCCAAGGACGTTTTCAAACTTTTAATATAATTTTTATCGAATTCCCTATGGCAATTTAACATGGGGTTCGGAGATTTAGGAACCAGGAAGTGGGCGGTCACTGTTGAGCTCCATTGGCATGTGAGAGCTCTATGCTAAATGAAATGCTGCATTTTAAACTTCAATAAAATTCCAGGCGGTCTCCAAGGCCCTCCGGTAATTTGCATTGATCAATTTTTGTTCAAATGATAGTTCAATTCAAATGATCTCAAACTGTCTGGGTCTCACTGCAAAATTGATTGCATTGATTTGTGCACTCGAAACTGTGCTGGTCACAAACACCTGCTGTCAAACCAATCACACTGCTGCTCTGCACTCTTTCACCTTGTCCTCCTCCTTTTCTTGCCTCGTCTTTCTAGTATTTGAGTGTGTGACCTGATCCTTCCTTGTCAGTGCCCTCTGTGAACTTTCTAAACTCTTCATTGACCTGATTAAAGTCTAATCCGACATCAGAGCGTGAGGAAGGAGCCGAGCCAAAGAAGCAGAAGCAGACAGCAGTGGCTCCAGGAGATCATCACAACTCTGGTTTTTGCTCCAGCTGACCCCAAAACATTTTCTATAAACACAGAAGTTTAGTGACAATATTTGATAAAACTTGTTGAGATGTTGGAGGACAAGAAGACCACAGAAGAGTTTAAGATAGTTTGCGATTTTTAGACGCATCAAAACAGAACAAGCCACAGACGTAATTTACAAGGATTATTAGTCTCACAGTTGCATCATGTGTCAGAAGAACACAGACGATACAGACTTGTGAAGCGCAGCAGTGAGCGGAGAACAGTGTGTGTGTCACAAGGATCGAACGCAGAGTGTTTTCTTTCATGTGCGCTGTTATAAAAGTGAAACCACAACAACAATGATGAAACGCCAATGGATTAAAGCAGGTTTATAAAGGCCACAAGATGGATGATAGACAGACAAACTTTATTGTCCCCAAGGAGAAATTTGTTTTCACATACTCACAGTACACAACATTGAACACACATACACACAAACAGAGACAGCACACAATGATGGATATTACAGCTTACAGATGGTTTAGAGCAGCAATGACAGAAGGAACAAAGCTTTTACTGAAGCGTGCCCACTTCCACCTAAGTGTCATATGTGCAGCCTGAGAGCAGAGGCTCATTAGAGGTAAGGAGCTGTTACACTGACACAGCATTGTGACCGTCAAATGAAAAAGTTTAAACAAACAGTGTTGGTGTTGGTCATGTTCTATAGTTTAGTAAGGTTGCTTCTCATATCATAAAAAAAAAACAACTAAAAGCAGAATAAACTTTTTTTCACAGTCAAACTGTGTATATGGGGTCAAAATGGAATTATCTACTGTTTCCGGGCCTCGCTCATTTTTATGTGTGCAAAAACTGCGACAGTGGTCAAACGCTGTCAGTGCGTTTTCAGTCTGCAGTGAAGGGTTGGAAAGCTGTCGCCCGCTGCTACATGACATCATCACTTGTTTGGCTCAGTTAGATAAATGTGTGGTACGTGGTGCAAAAATGCGTAGGATCAATCCTCCTTTCGTCATCCCATTTATCTCATTTTCAATTTTAGAAATACTCATAAGCTCATGTGCTTAGGCTAAGGCAAAGGTTTCATACAAATGTCTGAAAAGGTAATATAAAAGAATCTAGACGTGGAAGTAAGATGCTAGACCTGTGCACAGCCTCAGAGCTGTGAACTTCTCCTCACGTCAGGATCGCTCCCACACAAAACTCACATCACTCACAAGCTCACTGTCCATATTTTGTGCTGTCAATCAAAGTCTGTTCACACCCACTGGACGTCTCTTAAAAGGTCTCCGGGCAGAGTGAGTCTTTGATCGCATGTTTAGCTTCACTTTAAGGAGCAGGTGTTGGAGATGACTTGTGTACTGCTCGTAAAAAAGAATCCTGCACTTTGACTACGAGCACAAAGTGTTACATTTATTTACAGATGATGTTTCTTCTTTATTTGACATTTTAAGAGTCGCCGTCACAAGACAGATGCACCAGATGCTTCTGTTGTAAAGGTCCTCGCTCGTGCAGCTGGTGAACCTCACCATGATGCTCCTGACAAAGAGTTCTAACAGAGTCACAGTGACGCACAGACAGAAGGAGAGAAACTACAAAACACCTCTTACGAAAATCCTCACGCCTTCCTCGAATTCCTGTAATCTGAAGAAGACTTAAGTCAATCAAAATAGCGAAAAGCGACATTTATTCTCAACAATGTGCCGGGGGACTGATTAAAACCTGTAGCAAAGTTGATTTAATGGGTTGTAAAGGGGAGCTTTGTGAAGAAAGACAAAAAAAGGACACATTATTTATACTTTCGATTGCAAAACATTTTTCCTGTACACTTTGCATACAGCAGCGTGACTGTTCCGTTACACAAGACTTTCTGACCTCTATTCTGTCCTGTTTTTATGAATGGACTGGATTTGAATGACTTTTCTCAGAAGCGGAGGATTACATGACGCGGCCTAAAGCTCCTACACAGTAAACGTACAGAGACAGATGCTAATGCTGTTTAGAGCTAAGTCTGCGCTCTCCTGCCCTGCACCTGTCCCTCTGACTCTGTGGAAAGACAAATCACTATTTTTAGCAAGAATTCAGTAGAAAAGACCAACATGAGACAACAACATGATCTTGAATAAACTCGTCCCAGCTTTGGCAAGAACATTCAGATTACCCACTTCTAAAGAGCTCCAGTGTCAGAGGATAAGAACACAGATCTTCAGAGGTGTGGACTGGACGAGTCAGAATTTAGTCACTATTTTGATGAGATAAACTGTAAGTCAACTTGATATTTCTACCCCTCGAAAAAAAAAAGAATAGTACAAAAGAGAATAATAAGAAGAAAAATGTAATTTTATATTAACAAAGTAGAACAAGTTGCACATTTTTACAAACATTGTTGGTATTGGTGACTTGGAATAACTTAAAATTCAAAGCAGAGGATTTTGGCCTCAAGTCCAAGGCAAGGCTGAGTTTGACAGCAGCAAGAGAAGTTATTTGTGCAGCTTAAACTGGACACTGCAGTTTTGCTGACCCTTTGCACCTACGTCACATGATCATGTAGGTGCACCATGATGGAGGCAGAAGTGCATGAACGCTGCATTATAGGGAGCGCAAAACGCACAAATTCTCACATATTTTCCAAATTTCTGCAAAAAAAGCAATGGCTGTTTCTGCATGTTCAGTACATTTGTTTGTGGAAGTGGGACATCTTTTAGACGAAGCACAAAGCAAGATCTTTGAACAAACTAATGAATGATGCATACCTTCTTCGTCCTGCTATGTTTGGCTATTCAATCAAATTTACAAGTTTGCCCAACTTCACCCTCAAGATTTGCACCATTCTGTGGTAAACAGGGTTTTGTCGTACACTGGAGCAGATTTAAAAGCTACAAGAGTTTGTTTTTAGTCGCTTGGCTGTACACCATGTTTTTTTTTTTTTTTTTTTATCTTTTAGATTTGACTTACACTTTGTTTAAAGTGTTCACTGCAAATCTGTAACAACTTAGAGGGATTCCAGTTCATTTGTTTTTTTGCTGCCACAAACTGGTGTCTTCTGTCGTCAGCAAAAGGTAAACGATAAGGTAAGGTAAGGTATACTTTATTCTCCCCGTAGGGAAATTTGTCCTCTGCATTTGAACCATCTTCAACGCCTGTGACGAAGCAGGTCGCGCCAAAGCCGGAGCACTGTCCCAATCTTAGCCCCACACCCACACACGCGTTAGCCACTTACCTGTTTCTTCATTTATCCCGTTCCTCGTTCATCCGCGCCGATTTCGTCCGGTTTATTATCCACAATCCATCGCAGTCGTCTTGGGTGCACACTAGGCCGCTGTTCAACCATTTAAATCCATAATTTTCGCCGCCATCAAACATTTTACCAGTATCCATCGCCCGTTCACGAGTCCCAACAATCAAACCGAGCGCTCTGCTTACTTCCTGTTTTTATTGCGTCAAGGGCGCGTCAGCGGCGTCTGACGTCATTGTGACGTCATCGCAAAATATTGGTTTTGAGTCTAAAATAAATCATATTAATTATTCTGAGTGTGCTACAGGCGCAAAGAGAAAACTATTGTGTAAAGTATTTTTTTGTCAATGTTTCAATGATGAAAAAGATATATAATAATTGTGGTTTGTTGTGGAAACCTCTTGTTTGTTTGTTAATTGGCTTGTGGGAGGGGCCTCGAGCTATAAAAGAGAGCCAGCCTCTATCCCTCTGTCAGTGTGTGTCCTGGGCTGGTACAGAGAAGGTAACCACAGAGAGCCTTTATGTATTATGAAGCAGATTGCTGTGTTTGTAAATATTGTAAATAACATATATCACTCTTATTGTATAGCACTCTTCAAACTTCTGGGAACTTTAAGCACAAATAAATATACAAAACATCCTTCCGACCACGCCATTGTTATTACATCAGAATACGAACCTTCACAGTTGGTGGCAGTGGTGGGATGGCTGGCCGAAGAAAAAGAAAAGGGCTTCGTTCCCAAAAGAAGTTTGAAGAGGAGTTTGATGATTTGGCTGGGGAGTCTGTTCATGAATTGAGCCAAGCTGCCGTTCAACCCATCCATGAGCTCGTCGGCTTAATGAAAGACTTTATGTCAAGCCAAAAGGAGAGGGAGGAGGGTCTACTAGAAGAGATCCGCAACCTCCGTGGGACGCACCGCTCACCTTCTCCTTCAGCCAGATCTGCTGTGGAAAGCACCAGTGTGGGCAGTCCTAGTCCACGCTTGGCGCTGCCAACTCCAGTGGCTCCACGACGACCACAGGGAGAGTCCACGACACTACACCGACCGCTTGCGGAGGAGTCCGGTCAGCCGGATTTTGTGCCACCTCCGGAGTGGAGACCTTATTCAATGGAGCCGAAGATCCCACCTTATCAGAGTGGAGAAGATATCGAAAACTATTTACTGAGATTTGAAAGAATTGCAAGAACGTGGAAATGGCCAGAGGAGGAGTGGGCGTGTCGACTTGTGCCCCTGCTGACTGGAAGAGCACTAGAGGCCTACTCTGCCATGGATGAGGAGCCCACTGTTACGAGGACTTGAAGGAAGCCCTGCTGGCCAAATTTGACATTTCACCTGAAACATATCGTATGCAGTTTCGCTCCACTAGTTTGCCACCTGGTGAGAGCCCCACTGAGACCTATCATCGTCTTCGAGGACTCTATCGCCGCTGGATACGACCGGAGGACCACTCCAAAGAGGAGATCGGTGAGGCAATCATCAAGGAGCAACTTCTGCGGGTGTTTCCAGTCGAGGTCAGGACCTGGGTGAAGGAACACGAGCCCGCTGATGGACTCACCGCTGCAAAGTTGGCTGTTCAGTACCTCAACGCTCGCAAAGGAGGATCTGCTGCCCGGTCAACCAACGCATCCCATCGAGCAACAGCTCCACCTTCATTCGCCAGACGTGACGTAACTAGGGACCAACCAGGTATCAGCAGCTCTGCCCCAAACCAACGAGGACCTGGTAAGGAGCTTGTTTGTTTTACTGCCAACAGACTGGTCACAAAGCCTCAGTTTGCCCTGTTCGAAAAGCTAAAGTTAGTGGAGCGTGCTATCCTCCAAGACCTGAATCAGGCAGCCTTAGTGACTCTGAAAGTGCAGTGCAGCGCTATAAAAATGTGCTTATCAATGGTCAAGAGGTTATAGCTTTACTGGACACTGGTAGTTTCATGTCTCTGATTAAGCGTAGCTCAGTGCCAGTCGGCAGCATGGACTATAGCAAGACAATGGACGTTTTGTGCGTACATGGGGATAGCCACCCCTACCCTACTGTGGAGGTGACTGTGACTGCTAAGGACCAGCCTTATCTTGTGACTGTTGGAGTGGTAGAACACCTACCTGTGGATGCTATTCTTGGGTGGGACTTACCTGTTCTCATGGACTTGTTGACTGAAAATGACACATCAGACATTGCCTCTGGTGGGAAGAGTGACTGTGTTGTAGATGTCTCTTGTCCTGTTCTCACTCGAGCACAGGCAAAGACTGGTGTCCAACCTCTGCCAGACTTAGACAGTAGTCTGTGCGAGGGTGGTGCAAAAGGTCCAAGAAAAACTCGCCGTCAACGGCGCTTTGAAAAAGAAATGTATTCTGCAAAACCTGTAGATGTTGATTCTTTTGTGTGGGATGTGCCTGAAAATATTTCTGTGTTGCAATGCCATGATGAAACTTTAAAATGTCTGTTCGCTAAGGTGGGGAAAGAAACCAAAGGTTGTCTAGGGCAAGAGAAGTTTGTTATTGACAATGGGGTGTTGTACATTGTTGGTGATGAGAGCAAACGTCTTGTCGTTCCCCTTACCTGTAGGTCTCTTGTCATGCATTTAGCACACACAGTTCCATGGGCGGGTCACCTTGGTCGTCATAAAACATTCTTGCGCGTCAGTTCCCGTTTTTATTGGCCGTCGATGTACACTGACATTCAAAAATATTGCGCGACATGTCCTACCTGTCAAAAAACTTGTCCCGTGCGTAAGTCTGACCGTGCCTTTTTGCAGCCTCTTCCAGTGATTTCCACTCCCTTCCGAAGGATCGCTATGGACATTGTGGGCCCCCTGGTGAAGAGCAGTAGTGGCCATCAGTACATCCTGGTCATTTCAGACTATGCCACCAGATTCCCAGAGGCATTTCCACTAAGGACCATCACAGCGCCTGCAGTCCTTCGAGCTCTGATCCAACTGTTTTCTCGGGTTGGATTGCCTGATGAGATCCTCACCGATCAAGGCACCAACTTCACGTCTCGCCTGATGCACCTCTTTCAGCAACAACTGGGCATCACATCCATCAAGACCTCACCATACCACCCACAAACGGATGGATTAGTGGAGAGGTTCAATCAGACACTGAAGCGGATGCTTCAAAAGTTTGTGGATGATACTGGCAAGGACTGGGACCGCTGGCTTCCCTTTGTCTTGTTTGCCTATCGAGAGGTCCCACAGGCGTCGACCCGGATTTTCTCCATTTGAATTGTTGTATGGCTGGGACGTCCAAGGACCACTAGATCTTCTCCGCACACAATGGGAGGGCCAGCCACCTCGGAAAACTGATCGAAACATTGTCCAGTTTGTATTGGAGATGCGAGAGCGACTGTCAAAGTACCTCGAAGAGGCAGAGAAGAACCTGCAGCAGGCTCAGAAAGCCCAGAAAGCCTGGTATGACCGCCAAGCTCGCAGTCGAGAGTTCCTGCCGGGTCAGAAGGTATTGCTCCTTTTGCCATCTTCGACTCACAAACTGTTGGCAAAATGGCAGGGACCATATGTTGTCTCCCGTAAAATGGGACCGGTCACTTACGAAGTCCTGCATCCTGAGAAAAAGAAACCCAAACAGACTTACCATGTTAACCTCCTCAAGGCATGGGTGGAGCGTTCAGTCCAGGCGCCAGCAAAAGTCCTTTTTGTGGAAAAGGTACACGAGGACGAGGACCATGACGAGCTGGAAGGAGGACTGGAGGGACGAACCGACAATGCTGCCCCATTACTGGTCCATCTACCTCCTGAACAAGCTGCACAGCTACTCCAGACTTTCAAGGAGGTGTCCTCATTATTCAACGCCCGTCCTGGAAAAACTACCGTTGTAGAGCATGTAATTCGCCTGAAGGACAGCCGACCGATTCGACAGAGGCCATACAGAGTTCCTCAGCAGCTTGTTGGGAAGCTTCATGATGAGATCCAAGAAATGTTGAGACTTGGAGTCATCGAACCCTCCAACTCTGAGTGGAGCAGCCCGGTGGTCATAGTGTTCAAAAAAGACGGATCCCTCCGAATATGCATTGACTTCAGGAAGCTGAACTCTGTTTCAGAATTTGACGCTTATCCAATGCCAAGGATCGATGACTTGCTGGAGAAGATTGGCGCCGCCAAGTACATCACGACATTGGACCTTTGCAAAGGATACTGGCAAGTGCCCCTCGAGGAATCTTCGCGACCCTACACAGCATTCCAAACACCTGCTGGACTGTTTCAGTTTACTGTGATGCCATTTGGGCTGCATGGAGCCCCCGCCACATTCCAACGCCTGATGGATCGAGTTCTCAAAGGATGTGAGCACTGCAGCGCAGCGTATCTCGACGACGTTGTCATCTTCAGTGAGACATGGGAAGACCATATCCAACACCTCTCCCTAGTCCTGAAGAAAATCGAGCAAGCCGGCCTCACCTTGAATCCAGCAAAGTGTGAGTGGGCCCGGCAGGAGACCCGATACCTTGGCTATCATCTGGGTCAAGGAGAAGTGAGGCCTCAAGTCGACAAGGTTGAGGCTATCCTAAAGTCTCCAAGGCCACAGACCAAGAAGGAGGTGCGGTCCTTCCTTGGGTTGGCAGGATGGTACCGAAGATTTGTGCCACAGTTTGCCACCATTGCCGCTCCGCTCACAGCCCTCACCACTAAAGACCAGCGAAACCCAGTTATCTGGACTGAAGACTGTGACACCGCTTTCAGAACTCTCAAAGCTCATCTGTGTTCATCTCCTGTGTTAAAGAGCCCAGACTTCTCCAAGCGATTCTTGGTTCAAGTGGACGCCTCTATGGTTGGCCTCGGAGCAGTCCTGGCTCAGGGAGATCCAGGGGAGGAACGTCCGATTCTTTACCTGAGCCGTAAACTCCAGCCACGCGAGACTCGCTACTCCACTGTCGAAAAAGAGGGTCTAGCAATCAAATGGGCATTGGAAAGCTTACGCTACTACCTGCTGGGACGAGAATTTGATCTCGAAACTGATCATCGTGCCTTGACGTGGATTAACACCATGAAGGATCACAACAGTCGCCTGACCAGATGGTATCTCTCGCTTCAGCCATTCCGGTTCTCGATTAGACACAGAGCCGGCAAAACAAATGTTGTGGCTGATTACCTGTCCAGGTTGCCAAAACTTTGCCAACCTTCGGGAGGGGAAGGATGGTGTGACGAAGCAGGTCGCGCCAAAGCCGCAGCACTGTCCCAATCTTAGCCCCACACCCACACACGCGTTAGCCACTTACCTGTTTCTTCATTTATCCCGTTCCTCGTTCATCCGCGCCGATTTCGTCCGGTTTATTATCCACAATCCATCGCAGTCGTCTTGGGTGCACACTAGGCCGCTGTTCAACCATTTAAATCCATAATTTTCGCCGCCATCAAACATTTTACCAGTATCCATCGCCCGTTCACGAGTCCCAACAATCAAACCGAGCGCTCTGCTTACTTCCTGTTTTTATTGCGTCAAGGGCGCGTCAGCGGCGTCTGACGTCATTGTAACGTCATCGCAAAATATTGGTTTTGAGTCTAAAATAAATCATATTAATTATTCTGAGTGTGCTACAGGCGCAAAGAGAAAACTATTGTGTAAAGTATTTTTTTGTCAATGTTTCAATGATGAAAAAGATATATAATAATTGTGGTTTGTTGTGGAAACCTCTTGTTTGTTTGTTAATTGGCTTGTGGGAGGGGCCTCGAGCTATAAAAGAGAGCCAGCCTCTATCCCTCTGTCAGTGTGTGTCCTGGGCTGGTACAGAGAAGGTAACCACAGAGAGCCTTTATGTATTATGAAGCAGATTGCTGTGTTTGTAAATATTGTAAATAACATGTATCACTCTTATTGTATAGCACTCTTCAAACTTCTGGGAACTTTAAGCACAAATAAATATACAAAACATCCTTCCGACCACGCCATTGTTATTACATCAGAATACGAACCTTCACAACGCCTCTGGAGCATCTCCTCAGGAGCAGTGATCGCCGCAGTGCAGCGCTCGGGGACCCATCTCCAGATGTTGTTGCTAGGCTTGGTCAGGACTACCGCAGCTGGAGGATATTACCCTAACATGCATGTTATTGATTGGTGGGGGAAACCGGAGTGCCCGGAGGAAACCCACCCAGACACGGGGAGGAACATGCAAACTCCACACAGAAAGGCCCGGCCCATGCGGGAATCGAACCCGCGACCTTCTTGCTGTGAGGCAAGAGCGCTAACCGCTCTTGCTCTTGCTAATGTAGCTTAACCGTGCCGCTTAAGCTACATTAGCCTTGCAACCTCCTTGCCTGTTAGTGCAGCGTGTCGCACAAGATACATTTTACAATTGAAATCAATAGACAGTGAGTGACGACACGTGCAAACAGGTCAGTAAAGATAAACCGATATATCAGCTGGCTGATATTTAGATTTTTTGCATATCGACATCTGCCTTAGTTTTGGCCGATATTTGCTCAGGTGGTGGTGGGACAGTCGTCCTCACAGAAGAGCTGCACTCAGAGCTGAGCTCCAGCCAGGGTAGTTTTGGAGAAAAAACTATGAGACTTGTTTTATATCTCTTTATTAACCTGCAGCAGCTTTGATTTTATCATTAAATTATCTTTAAGTAAATTTGTATTCTTGTCCTATGACTTTGACTGCAGCAAAGCTTTGATAAGTGTTTTTGTTTGTTTGTTTGTTTGTTTTCAATGTACTGCTTGTCTCTTTGCAGCTGAAATGCAACTTTATAGACCTTTTTGATGTAGTGTCTTAAAGTACAAAAGTGGTGCATCTTCTCTTTGCATCTCTTCTCTCTTTGTCACTTTTTAAAAACTAAAATAAGAAAATTGTCTCTTGAAATTGGTACACAAAGTAGATTAGTGCATCTTGGACAGAAAAGATGTCGACTGGATTTAACCAAAAATGTGACTTCTCGACTACTCAGCGGACTGTACTTGTGATATTCTTGTGCAGAGCTTGTTCTCACTTCTTACTCATCAAAGGTCAAAACTCCAAAGCTTCAACTTCTCAATTAGTCCAGACATTTCTGCTCTGAAGAGTTCAGAAACAGATTCAGTTTGAGTCAGATTTACTTACGGACTACGTTTGCTTGTTTTGGGATCTTGTTTCAAAAGCTTAGTCGCTTGTTTCTCTCTGAAAATCTGGCAACCCTGATGTGTTTCCAGTCTAGTTCTGCCTCTGCTCTTTGCTTACGTCTGCGTTGTCAAAAGAACAGTGTAATCTATTAAACAAACACTTCTCTGATACGAAGAACAAAGTCTGCAGATACCTTTGTGCGGTTTTAACAGGCTAACCACTCTGCCACGGCTGCACGCTGGATTGTAACGTGTGTAATCTGCCGTGTTCTGTGCTGCTGCTGCTGCTGCTGGTTACGTAACAAATCCAAATGTTGAGCAGTAAATCTCTGACCCAAACACGGACCCATTCGCTTCACAAACGGCTCAAAACATAAACCTCAGAGCTCAGCGCAGTGACGTGAAGAGAGAAACACAGGCTTTTGGAAGTGTGGCCCTGCAGAGTTTTGTTTCTGTGTCCTTGTGCAACGCTTCTCACCAGCTTGGACAAGAGTTGAGGTTGTTGCTTAAATGAGAAAATTACTGGAGAACTCTTTCAGATCTCATATTGTACAAGTCATGCTGCAGCATTCTTAAAAAAATTGACTTAAGTCGACTGCACACTAGAGGAGTTTAAGATCCTTTGCAATTTTTTAAACGTGCAAAAACAACAGGCCGCCAACATAAGGACATTTACAGGATTATTGGTCTGACAGTGGCATCATGTGGCAGAAGAACAGAGTTGACAAACTGTGTGTCACGAGCAGAGAATTTTCTTTCATGTGTATGGTTATAAAAGTGAAACAACAACGATTGAAGCAGGTTTTTAAAGGTTACAGGAGAGCGCAGGGCCGGCCCTGGGCATAGGCGAACTAGGCAGTTACCTAGAGCGCCATCTAATGGTAAAATGATCAGTGGCTGAGGCTACCCCACCTAACCGCTGGCCACCCCAAGTGTCTTTGTTTTCATGGAAAAACCTTAAGTAAGGCTCTTTTAAGTTTATGTTAAGTGTCTTTGTATTCATGTAAGCAGCATCTTAACTTTAAGCACTTTTAAGTTCATGCTTTGGCTTGCATTCAGTTTTTTTAGATGATTCTACAAACGAAATATCCACAATTGCCAATTTTTGTGCCACCCTTGTAAGATTCATGGCCCCTGCCTGGCCACCCCACAGAAAATATTCTAGATCCACCACTGAAAATGGTAAAAGGTATCTATTTATAAAGCGCTTTTCTGCCTTTCCAGGCGCTTTACAATCTAGGATCCACTCACCCAGTGTACGCAGACACTGAGGCAATGTGGGTTAAGTGTCTTGCACAAGGACACAACGACAAGCCACTCTTGTCGTTCCACTGTGGCACCTGGTGTTCCAGCGGTCTCCCATTTTAGTACTAACCAGGCCCTAACTTGCTTAGCTTCTGAAATCTGACAGGATCAGGCTTTGACAAGCAGGTATGGTGAGGATGCCAAACTGTAGCTCTAAAAAACTATCAAGTTCTACCACTAATAAGCTATTAGCCAGTTTATATTTTGTCTCAATAAAACATATTCAAATCTTACATTTTAAATCAAACTCTGTATCCATTAATAACTGCATCTCCTCTACAACTAGTCTAAAATATGGGGTCCACAAGGTTCTGTCCTCGACCCGCTTCTCTTCTCAATTTATTTGCTGCAGTTTGGACAACTGATAGAACAATTCCACATTTCATGTCATTTCTATGAAGATGATACTCAAATATATTTGTCAATTATTTCTTTCAACTCCAATTTGGACTGTTTCACTTCTGTTAAAGGCTGGTTAGCAAACAACTACCTCATGTTTAATGAGTCTGAAACAGAAGTGAATCCAACTGGGCCACCTTGTTTTAGTTATTATGATTTTCCATAATGTCACTCCAGTTGGAAGAAATGTTGGTATTCTTTTTGATTGTAATTTGAAAAAATTGCTGTACTGCACTGCCTCCGAATATTCTGACCTCTTACTGTCTCGATCTTGTGCAACGTAGATTTGCAGCCACAGCAAACATCACAAGGAAAGACAAAGAAATAGTAAAAAACAAAAATTCTCCTTTATTTACAAAATATTCAAACGTCTTAGTTTACATGACTGTGAGAGTTTGCAAATTGCAATTCTTCATGAGATTTAAAACTGTATTTTGATCAGGAGCTGAAAATTGTGAACACAAAACTCATCCATATGCGGGAAAAGTTCAGGAATTACGAGCAATGTTCAACATTAATTGATCTTCAAACACAAAACTGTAAAAAATAGTCTTAGATTTACAAATATTTCAGGAACATATTTCATTGAAACTGGTTTGTTTGTGAAGCTTGTGGTCAAACTTACAGAGAAAATATGCAAAGAAAAATCTCTTCAAAAAGTACAAAAACAGATATAACTCAAAATCTTACTGTGTCCCGAATTAAATGTTCCAAGGCTTAAACCAATAAAAAAGAATGGAGAACATGCAACTGATAGTGCACACTGGCAACCTCGTTTCCATCTGCCCCAGGGCAGCTGTGACTACACAAGTTGATCACCACCATCATGTCATGTGTGGAATGAAAGATAAAGAAATGCACAAGGGTGCGATATTTTCTATTGTTGTATTAACCTGTCCATCAAACTCATTCGCTTAATAACAGCACAGGAGGTGGTACATGTGCATCTTTTGAAAAACAGGAAATAGTTACTGCAGTTGGTCTGATTTTTTTCTCCAACCAAGTTATGCCATGGTTAGTGCTAGATAGTCTGGTCTGGAGGGACAGAAGTGAGCTGATTGCTATTGTAATAAGTTTATAACTTTTGCTAAACGAGCTTAAAGTAATATTTTTTTATCATAACCTTTACCCAAACCTTTTCCCTACCTTACCCATCACCCTAACCCTTTTCCTAAACTTACCCGTTCTCCTAAACTTTATCACTGTCCCTCCGGACCCAATTATCTAGTATTTACCTTATGCCATACTCTATCACTTTGCATTGGTAGCTATGCTAGCAAAAGTTAATGTTTTAAAATATTTACTTAAGGGATTTGGGTAAGGTTAGGGTTAGGATAATGCTTTGGATTAGGTTAAGTTAATTTGGTTAAGTTTAAAGAAGCGGCATAACTGAGTTGGGGAAAATAAAGACGCCTGCAGTTGTCTTTTCTTGGAAAATTCTCCAAACAACCTAAAGTACACAACATATTGTGCTTTCTTTGATAATCCTCTTGGGAGATGGGTAATGTGTCCTTTCTTTTTCTTTTTTTGCTTTTACTTTAGATTCAAGGTATGAATGGTAAATTTAAAAAGTACAAAAATAGTCCTTCCTTTTTGTGCTCTTGCGGCATCCCATTGTCTTTATATTTACAGTTCAGACGTGGTAGAAGGAGCTGATGAGACAAAATGGACAACATGTAAACTCCACATTAGAACTCAAACAGGGGCAGATGGTAATATTTCCAGTCTTCATATTTCCATGTTCGTGTCAGAGTTCAGACCATGGTGGACTTCTTCTCCCTGAAGTCGCTGTGCTCGTGGTAGGTGGTGATCATGTTGGCGGCGTCCCAGCGTGCCACGGGGGCGGGCGAGCTCTGCATGACCACCAGGCGGATGGGCGACTGCGTGGGGGCCGGGTCCGGGGCGTACTCTTTGGTGGGTCTTTGCCTCTGCAGTCGTACATGATGCAGGAGATGAGGAAGACGAGCAGCAGGATGACGTAGCTGGCGATGAGGATGCACAGGTTCAGAGTGACCGGGTCGATCTCCTGGTAGTTCTCCAAAAAGCCCATGACTCAGGAGAGGCCGAGGCCCCAGGACGAGAGCCGCGAGGGCCGCACACTGAGAGAGAGAGAGAGAGAGGGACAGTTAGAGACGGACTGATGTGACCCTGGCTAAAGACATACTGGAAATACAAAAACAAGCACACAAATAACAACATGTCCCTAAATTCAAAATGGCAAAGAATCTAATTGGCTGTTTCTGTGTTGTGACACTACTAAGTTCTTCCACAGTCATGTGTCTTTCTTTGGTTAGCATGTGGCTAAAACAGTATTTCAAGGATACACATGTGCATGTTTCTCTAGCCTTGGTGATTCATGAGGTGGGTCAGAGCTTTGTCTGGTCAGAAGGTCAAATTATAAAAGTTTTAGAGCAATTTTATTTGTAAAAAGCCAAAGTACATGATTGGAAGTGGATATAAAATTAATCAAATCAAAACAGCCTTTTTTATTAGTCTTCATTTTTTTTTTTTTTTTCAATATTCAAACAGTATGTGGATGTGTTCACTCACACAGAAATAGAAATCATCAAATTAAATATATTATTTTAGATATTTCACAATAAAATACAATGAGCCTCATTCATGAAGGTTTTCTTAAAAGGTGTGTGCAAAGTCCCAGTGATCAAAGATGGTGGTTCTGTGGGTCAGAGGTTTTGCTCACCGGCATTAACTCCATATTGGC